>CAUYPK010077262.1:0-47156 GCA_963574355.1 Loris lydekkerianus | reverse complement strand
TCCCAGATTCATTCTTCTTCTTTTTTTTTTTTTTTTTGGTAGAGACAGAGTCTTACCTTACCGCCCTCTGTGGAGGGCCGTGATGTCACAGGACTCACAGCAACCTCCAGCTCTTGGCCTTCCGCGGTTCTCCTGCCTCAGGCTCCCAAGCAGCTGGGACTACAGGCGCCCGCCACAACGCCCGGCTATTTTTTGGTTGCAGTTCAGCCAGGGCTGGGTTTGAACCCACCACCCTCGGTATATGGGGCCAGCGCCCTACTCACTGAGCCACAGGCGCCATGCTTCTTTTCCATAAAATCCAAATTCGTATATTGGAAAGCAAGACGTTTTCGTGATATAGAAACTGTCTCTCTTCTCTAGCCACCATTTGAACCAGCAGAAGAGAGCTTGTAAGCAAAACTTACACAGTACACTAATGCATAAAACAGCCATCAATATTAGCATAAATGTATCTTTTAATTTGGAAGGTTTACCACGTCTTATTAAAAAGCCCATCAAAGAAAACAAGGAGGCCGTCTGATGAAGAACACGGTAACTGGAAACCGGGACTTGGCACTACATCAACCTCGAAATCTGATTCGTTCCTGCCTTTCTGTTCTGCTTACACAGTAGCTGCTTAAAACTCTCACAGATAAACACATAAAGAGCTCACCCTGCAACTTTGGGACACTCTTTGATTAAACTGATTCAAAAGCTTAAAAGAGAAGTAGGAAATTTCTGACTGAAAAAGTTGAATCATTACCAACCAGCCAGATCTCCTTCCTCATGAAAACAGGAGACAAAATACACCCAAACTTTAGGACAGGAACCGTGACCACCATCACCACCACCCCTCCACACACGCGTGCACAGACTATAACTTGTCACATCTCGCCACGTTTTCTCACTGTCAACACATACTGTGAAGCACCTAAAATGTTCCTGACATTTCACTGAGCCTGGCATGCAAGCACAATCAGGGTATACAGAATGGTACACGCTTACCAGCTCAGGCAAAGACAGAAGCTCAGCCTCCCTCACCAATGATAACGCTGAAAAGGAACCTTTCAGGCCTGGGCAGAGCTCGTGTCTGTAATCCCAACACTTTGAGGTGGGGACCAAACAGGAGGCTCCCTTGAGGCCAAGAGGTTTGAGACCAGCCTAGGTAACACAGCAAGATGCCATCCCTACAAAAAAGATTTTCTTTTTAAATTAACCAGAGGTGGTGGCATGTGCCTGTATTCTCATGACTCCGGAGGCTGAGATAGGAGGATCGCTTGAGCCCAGGAGTTTGAGGTTGCAGTGAGCTATGATCATGCCACTGCACTCCGGCCCAGGTGACAGAGAGTAGATGCCACCTCTATTCTAAGGTCTGCACAGAAAAAGATGTAATCTGGCTGGGCA
The DNA here is from genome assembly GCA_963574355.1 of Loris lydekkerianus. Classification (NCBI taxonomy): domain Eukaryota; kingdom Metazoa; phylum Chordata; class Mammalia; order Primates; family Lorisidae; genus Loris; species Loris lydekkerianus. The sequence goes on along the minus strand of CAUYPK010077262.1, from coordinate 45,773 downwards.
CATGATAGAATTAGTAGTTCCCAACATTTTACATTGTCATGTGACACACTTGTGCATTACCAGCATTTCCAGAAAACACTTCAGACAACCCCCACACCACAATTCAAACCACAGGCTGAAAGGGCGGCAGTCCCCTGCACATCTCTCACACAGAGCAGCTAGTCACAATGTGTTTCAACACCGTGCTCTCCACAAAAACATGCACATCATGGGGGCTTTTAGAATTTTTCATGACAGACTATTCCAACAAACACAAATGTAATCATATTATACAGATTTTACAGTGTTTTTATGTTGAATTGTTTCTTATTACGAAGTTCTAACACTGGGCGGGGGCGGAGAGGGGACAAAACAAAACTGCATACCCGAACATGTTTTCATTCAAAATGCGTGTTGATACAATAAGTACCCAATCCGTGGTGCTCAGAGAGTTTATATAACATTCTGCGCAAACTGAAGAAAAGGATTTCTCAGTGAAGACATGAATATCAATCATCTAGTTAACCATTACCAAATTTTCACACATTTTCTAAATTCAGCAGAAGTACTAAATAGTCCCCAAAGCTGGCTATCTTTACACTCGCTTTCATTAGAGAATTTTACGGAAACCAAATCAAGTTTATATCACATAAAAAGAGATGATTTTTCTGCCTCCTTTTTCAGTTATGGGGAGAAAGTCATTTCAGAGATACGAACGAATTGGTATGTGTAAGCAAGATATCAGCTCCAATTAGGCCCATCAGGCCACACACAAAAACACTGAATAAATTACAGGTAAATGAATTCATTGGACAAACTTCAGCCAGTCATTTTCAATTTCTTTCACAAAAATGAAGATTTTGCAGGAAAATGAGATTCTTTTGCTAAAACAAAATCTAAGAGAGAAAAGCGATAGAGGTGTCTAAAATAATCAAACCACTCAATGACTAACACTGCCTGGGTTTATTTTCTGTTTTGTTTTTTAAATGTATATATGTGTGCATGTGTGTCCAGGTATATTTCATATTAATATTATTTCTTATAATCTTCTGAAATGAGCACTGTGGAGAGTGTGAACAGGGCCCTTTGAGAAGCTTTCATCATGGTGTTTCTTTTCTTTCCTGACAAATGCAGTGTGGTGTTTGCCTCTTGCGGCATTCAGCCGCGCATGGGAGGCTTAAGAGAGCGCAGGTCAAAAGTCAAACTTCAGTGTTCCTGGCCCCTGAAGGCAAAGTAAGAAAAGGAATGAGACAAAGACACACAAAAGCATAGGGGAGTACAAGTTGGATTCATTACGTGCTGTGCCCTTACCACATCCCGCAGAAGCCCCACGGACCACCACCGCAGGCTGTTCCCACACAGGAAGAACCGCATTTCACCACCGTCTTACAACGTCTATTTCTAGACCTGATTTCTGCAGACACGGGATTATTTATGCACAGTAGAGGTGCATGATTTAACACTACTACTAAACCAAAATGGGAATCTCTCTGCGTGTCTTTGAATAATAGGCCCTCAAACTCTTTCCCCCCTAAAATGATTATGACTTGAAAATCTTCCATTTCAATGGAAAACAAATCGTTTGTATTTAAAACTTCTGGACCAGAGTGTTTTACCAGCTTAACAAAACAATGGACAGCAGGAGGAACAAACAGCATGAAAGAGTGCACTTCCCACAGTTAACATCCGGGGTGTGAGAACTTCATTGCGTGCATCTCAGCAAAAAGAACACCCCAGTCCGTTCTCAGACCCCCGAAATCCAGGCTGTGTCTGCACTAGACAGGCCTGTCTAACCACGTCGGCCCACATGCACCCACCCTGGCCACACTCGTCCCAACACAAGCTGTATTCTGGTCTTTGGAATCTACACACAATAATGAGCACATTATTTTTGCTGGTGTTTTCTGCCAATTTCCAAGGAGAAACCATACAATCCCTCCAATTCAGGACTGTTTGTATCTCCCACAATAATGCTTGTGCCCTTTTCATTTTAGGCAGGTAAATGTGTGTGAAAAGTCAAAAGGCCTTTTCTGCTAGCAAAGTAGGGGCCGCTTTTACATAGTGAACAAGATATTGTGACCCTTGTCCCACAGTTGCACAAAAAGAAGAACTTTTGGAGAGGAAACTGGACGGAAAGGATCTGCTGTGATGAAGGGCAGAGTCTTCTCGGACAGATTGATTTCTGCTCAAAGCCACAAAATCGTAATAAACAGACTGTGTGCCAAGAGCAGAAGCAGAGAGAGCAGTGTCACCACAGGGTCAGGTGAGCGCGCTGAGGTCACGTGTGCACACAGAAGCCAACACCGCCACAAGGCCTGATGGCAGGCACTGAGCCCAGAAACCCCCACCTGCACCTAGGAAGCTGGCCTGGCAGTCACAAGGAGGAAAGCAGGCAGTCGTCATGGTCACTCCTTGGGTCCTCCTCACCTCAAATGAGGATGAGAGGCTAAAAAGCTGACACTCTGCCCTGCACAGGCCCCTCTGGGGAGTGAGCAGCTCACACACACACACACACACACACACACAACACTGCAGCAGCTCTCATCCCACTCTGATGTTGACCAAGTGAGGCCTCCAGGCCCACGTCCTCAAGGCCCACGTCCTCAAGGCCCACGTCCTGCTGCAGTGAGGCAATGCCCCCGCCAGCTCTGAGAACGCCTCCCATGGGGCATAATCCTGAACACAAGCCAGGACAAGTAGCTGGGGGATTCAGCCTCTCAGGGCTCAGGCCAGGGGAGTGGGCCACCAGCGTTCAGCAGTGTGCCAATAGCTCTAGGCTACAAAAAGAGCTATGGCAGGCGACCTCTCCCAGAGCCCCCAGCCCCGGGCTATGGGAACCTCACTGCACATTACTGAACTTGGGGAGTTAGTAAGAATAGTGCCGATGGTCCCTGACACTGTCAAGACTCTAGAACGGTGATTTTCAACCCGTGTACAGCACACTGGTGGGCCGTTAGAGGATCTTAGGTGTGCCAGGAAAATTTTTAAAGATCATTAAGTTATTTCCGGGAGCAGTTCAAAACACAGTAAGTATATTCTTTTTGTTTATTTTGTTCTTTGATCAACATAATTTTATTTTATTTTATTTTTTTTTGCAGTTTTTGGCCAGGGCCAGGTTTGAACCCACCAACTTCAGTATACGGGGCCGGTGCCCTACTCCTTGAGTCAAAGGCGCCACCCTTATCAACACAATTTTAAGTGAGTCATGGAAGTTTAACTACAGGTTCAAATGAGCCGTGAGATAAAAAAGATTGAAAAACACTGGTCTGGAAGATAAAAAGGTGGACGAAACTCTGATCAGGGCTGTGGGTTCTGAGAACCCTGCCTATTCTTATTTCAGGTTCTGACTGTAGAAGGAAAAGCTTTAAAAACCACTTCACAGGCCAGTGATACTCTACAGTTCTCATGGAGAAAAGAGCTGACTCTCACCTCCATTTAATGCCCGTTCCCAGAATGGCAGGTGCACCGGCACCCTTCTGAAACCACTGCCAGCCCTACAGATGTGTACGCTGTCTCCCTCCTCCCCTTCTCTCTCTCTTTCTCTCTCTTTCTCTCTCTCTCTCTCTCTCTCCCCGTGAGAGTAATGTTCATTCACATAAAGTGAAAGGTCAGCCTGCAGCGGTGGCTCACACCTCTCATCCCAGCACTCTGAGAGGCCAAGGCTGGTGGATCGCTTGAGCTCAGGAGTTCGAGACCAGCCTGAGCAAGAGCAAGACCCCTGTCTACTAAAAACAGAAAAACTAGGTGGGCGTTATGGCAGGTGCCTGTAGTCCCAGCTACTGGGAGGCTGAGGCAAGAGGATCACTCGAGCTCTAAGGTTTGAGGTTGCTGTGAGCTATGAGTACACCCTGGCACTCTACCCAGGGTGGCAGAGTAAGACTCTGTCTCAATGTCTCAGAAAAAAAAAAAGAAGAAGAAGGAGGAAGGAAGGAAAGCCCCAAAACAAAAACAAACCAAAAATAAAATGAAATGTCACAACCACCAGAATCAACGCCTAGATTCAGAGAATGACACGTCACCTTCATTTGGCCATGGTTTATAAGCAAGCCTTTCAAATTATGTCAGTCTGAAGCAATGAATGGAAACTGGTCAACATATGCAGGTGGTCAACATGAGAACTAGTCCTGATACGTACATGGGGTGCTTGTCTGGTCTAAGAAAATCAACCACCTCTCCACACTGTACAAGTGTATTGTATTGTACAAGTGAAGTCCTGACCCCTATACGTCAGAATGTGACCTTACCTCATATTTGGAGACAGTATCTTCATAAAGGTAATTACTTACCATGAGGTCATTACAGGAAGCCCTAATCTGGTATGACTAAAGTCCTTGTAAATGAGGGAAGGATTTGAACACAGAGACAGAGGGACATGATGTGTACAGAGAGACCCCCATGGGAAAGACTGATGTACCTGCACACCAGGCACACCTGCGCTCCCGGAACCTGGGAGAGGCGTGGAGATGTTCTCCAGAGCCTTCAGACGGAGGACGGCCTTGCCCAGGCCTTGATTTCACACATGAACTGCAGCCTCCAGAACTGCAGGACAATTAATTTCTGTTGTTTTAAGCCATCCAGTCCTTGGAATGTTGTCACAGCATCCTTACAAAATGAATAAAGCATGCACAAGCCCTTTGGCTAAAATAGTTTTCAAAAGTTTCATGTGGGAAATAAGATCATTGATTCCAGAAGGAAATGAGAGATGTCTAAGGAGAAACCAGAGTGTCTGTGCACACACTGGCCAGCTCACTCTGTGGGCAGAGACTGTCTTTTCCTCTGAAGCTGAGTTCTCATCCCAAGCCCTGATTTGCCCGACTCTCCTGGGACTCGCATAGCCAAGATTTCAGGACCAATTCACAATGAACACAGAGTGTTCATCCCTGATACTTGGGAATATTTTCCAAAGTCAGGCAACTTCTTTCCCAACACCTTCCCTTTCCATACTGTGAAGTACTACATAGAGGCTTAGCCAAGATTTTCATTTACTAATGGGCAGGACAGTCCATCTTCAAGGTCAAGCTCCAGCCTGTCATCTGATGCACCCTCACCATGGCATACCAAGGACCAGTGGGTTTTTATATATTATGTGAGACCCACTGGGAAGCCTTTAATATGTTCATTCAGTCAACATTTATTGAATGTTGCTATGGCTCAGGTCAAGGATCAACAAACTTTCCCAGTAAAGGGCCAGACAGTAGGTGTCTTGGGCTCTGTGGGCCGGGTGAACCCCTGTCCCACCCTGCCCAGGGCCACACCAGGGAGAAGCAGCCACAGACAGTGCCTACGTGAACGTCCTGGCTTTGTTTCAACCTTGGGGCTGGACGTGGCCACAGACGTAGACCTGGGGAGATGAGGAAGTCCTGCCACAGAGCGAGTGGCTTCACCTCTCCTGAAAGACAGGGACAGGGCAGCGCAGGGCTGGACAGCCACGCCGCACAGCCAGGCAGGCTGCTAGACCTGGGTTCCCAGAACACACGATTTTGGCAAGTGAGACGATGAACAATCGGAGAACAACACCAACCAATCACAAAAAACGGAGGTGGGGGAGGAGAGAGAAAAATGAAGACCAGGGGGAAACACATTACAGCCAGAAACAGTTCACAAGACACCAGTCAATGTTACAGGTGCTGCGGAAAGGACGTGCCTACATCCTTCACATAGGATGTTTTAAAACCCCCGTGAAAAGCCAAATGGCCTACAAATGGATGAAAGAATAGGTCCATAAACCCTCCCCCAAAATGGGGAGAGAGGGGTGTTAAATCCCTCCATCACCACCATCTCCACCGGTCATCTAACATTGCAGAGTTACGAGGTGAGAATAATGTACCCAATTGGTACAGTAATGCAAAGTCCCCAGGCAGGAGCACAGGCTCCATCCGCCCATGCACCGCGGACTTCTACTTTAACAAGCTTGCACGTGATTTACTGCCCCTGACTCTCATATTAAACATTTTCAATATCTTTTAGCAGTCTGATAAAACCTGTTAAAATTAAATTCCAACCACAACTCACTCACCCACACCTTAGGAGGCAAAGGTTATACTAATGTGATCTCTCTTTATAGCCCTGGCCTAAAAAAGAAAAGGAAGTCTTTCAGTCTAAAAGCACAAAGGGGGATTTCCCCCCTTAATTCATACATGCACACACACGTGTGACGCACACACAGGCACATGTTACGTGCTATTCAGTGTCACTAACTGCAAACCCAAGAAAGGAGATCTTTTCCACACTGGTAGGCAGAACCTACCAAGGGGACCTCACTTTCACATTTCACATGCAGGTACACGGGTGGATGGAAATTAATTACTGCGCTGCATTACGTGGGACCCATTAAAAAAGGGGGCCACCCTGCGGATCAAAGGCTTAAGACACTTCATCCAGGTGTCATAACCCTCTGCTTAGTGACTTGTTTAAAACAAACAGTACAATATTCTAAACCTTCAGCTTTTATTAGGAGATGTAAAGACTATTTGGGGGGTAATTTTTCATTTTCTTGAGGTCAATGGTCCGTAGTGCTGATTTTATCCACTAAGCAAATACTACATATCTAATACAAAATAAAATAAAATACATGCAAATGTATGCAGCCGTTCCCCACTGTGGCCAATTAATCTTGGCCTGTATTACTCACATAAATGCGCATCTCCTAAGTAAATCACCTAAACTTATGGTCATCGGAATGGGTGGGGAGGATGAGATAGGTGATCTAAATCACATTCCAGGAGTTTACGAGATATAGAACATTTGAACACCCTGCGTCCCTGAGCTTACTCACCATGGAGCTGGTCCCCTGATCATCAAAGCTGGCAAAGTAGATTCCCCTCTGCCCGCATGACCAGGCCTTCTGTGATTTCACAGAGCTCCAAACTTTGGTCAAACACCCTGCCCGGACCTGGCAGACACCCCACAGCGGGAGGCACCTCTTCATGCCCACGTCCCCAGCCTCCACCTGGCCATGACCCACCACTACCATAGCCCAGTTCTGGGCACATCACGCCATACTCATCCTCTCCCGTGAAGGCTGCAGGAGAAGCAGCAAACTCATACACAGATTGATTTCTGCAAACAAAGATTTTTATTTTTCAACATCCCAAATTCACATATCATCATAATTGGACAAAGGGATCACTGAGGCAAATTCCCATGCGATCAGCTTCCCAAATGCTCCCACTTGGCCCCTTCCCTCCTGCCCTCCAACCAGCAATTCAGCTTTTTTTATCCTCTAAATTTGGTACAAAAACACAATCACGTATGGCCAGGAAAGGTAAAAGATATCAAGGCAAGTTTGTACACGAGGGTAAGGTGAGGCGTGGTGTGTGTCCGCTCAGAACATCCTCAAGGCCAAGGACTCTGCCTGCCCCCTCAGGAGGGGCAGCAGGTAGAGGATGCCTGGAACCCCATGTTTGTATTTCTAAGGTGCCAGTGAAGCGTCTGACCCTCCACCTGCCCAGGTAACTGACACGTACAGCAACACAGGAATGGCCCTTTCATGTCACAATACAAGGGCTGGTACTAGTCTTGAAAAAAATCAGGCAATTATATTTAAACCTTAATGTGAAAGACCTAAAAGTTCACAATGCTGTTGGTTTATAAACAACAACACTCATCTGCGAAGACCTCAGCTGGCTGACTGTGCCTACTCCATTCCCTGGGTCTCCTCCCGCACCCCCCGGAGAACCATCCTGAGGGAACAACTCTACCCTCCACACTCAGGAGCCCATCACAGCCCAACAAAGCCTCCACCACCATCTCACCGCCGAGTGCTTCAGGCTCGTGTAAAACACGGGTCCTAAGGGAATGGCAAAAGACGCCCCAGAGAAACTAAGTAAGAGGGGGTACAAATAGTTTGATACAGGTAATTGTAGATAATGCTATGAACACTGGTTCCCACAGCATTCATGCCAGTTAGCTAAAATTGAGAAGGGCTGCTTTTAGAGAAAAATTATAAATGGGTTCGCTGAAGATGTATCTGTTAAAAATGAGAATCTTACGTGGTCGAGAGCTAATTATACTGATTACACATACGTACAAACTGTCAATAGCCTACAGCTCTAGAAAACAAATCCAGCAAGTTATTAATTTCATAAAAGCATTTATAATCCTCACATGGATTCAAATATAAGAAATCAATGATAATTTCAATTGTGATTTTTCTAACGTAGTGTGGGAGTGTTTCCATTTCCTATTAAGTCAAAATGGTGACCAGAGCCCCAGTGGGAACAGATGGCTCCGGGAGAAGAAAGGACGCAGGGCAGAGATTTTCAAATGTAGGCCAAGTCGGTGGCCAAATGACGAAGTGGGGCTTTCATCCCCAGAAGTTCTCCTGACTTGGAGGCTTGGGATTTGGTAGTTTTTAAATTATTATCACTATTGTTTAGTGGCAGTAATGTATAAATGTATATACACAATTACAGCTGTGCATACTGATGGGGAGACAAAGTGATAGTATTTCCTAATATAATGTGGAGTGATGATTAAATCAAGCTAACCAACATATCCACCACCTCAAATACTTAACATTTTTGGTGATGAGAACATCTGAAATTTACTCAACGTTGAAATGAACTGTACTCAGTAAGCTATGCTGACCATACTGTGCGATGATTCCCCCGTACAACCCCCCAAAATCAAACTTACTCCTCCTGTGTAGCGGGGGCTTTGTACCTTCAGCTATGATCTCTCCCCGCCCCCACCTCCATTCTCCTGCTTCTATGAGTTTAATTATTTAAGATTCCAATATAAGTGAGAACATGTGGTATCTGTCTTATGTTTGGCTAATTTCACTTAATGTTCTCTAATTCCATCCATGTTGTGACAAATGGTGGAATTTCTCCCATTTCTTATGGCTAAATAGTGCCGTGTGTAGTATACACACACACACACACACACACACACACACTTCTTCATCCGTCACTCACTGATGGACCCTTAGGTGGAGTCTGTATCTTCTTGGCTCTTAAAAACAGGGCTTGCAATGAACATGGGAGGGCAGATACTTCTTTGGTGCAGTGATTCCAAATCTTTCTGATAAATGCCCAGAAACAGACTTGCTGGGTCATAAAGTAGTTAGTTTTGCTTTTAGTTTTTTTGAGGAACCTCCATACTGTTTTCCATTCCCACCAAGGGTGATCCCTCTTCTCCACACCCTCACCAACACTTGTTATTTCTGTCTTTTTGATAGCAGCCATTCTAACAGGTGTGAGGTGACAGCTCCCCGTAGTTTTTAATTTGCATTTCTCCAATTGAAGACTGACTAGAAGGCTACCCCTCTGTCTAGGTCTTGACTCCAATTCCATGTTCCACTGCGGTCGTCTCTCTCCTTTCAGCCCAGATTCTTGGATTTGTCCCTTCCTAATTAAGGAGTGGTGGGTATCAGACTGGGGCACCCGAAGCTACAAAACATTAAGAGTAGATGGCAGGAGAAGACCAAGCTCTTTCCCTCAAGGAAACAAAAACTGGAGCGCAGTGAGGATAGGAAGTGTTAAGGAGAGAAGCTTGGGAACACATCCAAAGCTGCCTGTTCAAACCAAAAAAGGGAGGGGGGTGAGAAATTATCCCCTAATTACTAAGGAGCTGTTAGCAGATGAAGTCAATCTATATTTGCTGATGCGGAAACATGTCCAAGATACATTGGCAGAACAGTATGTATAGCAGGAAACCATTTGTGTGTGGGTGTGCTTAAAATGCTCATATATGTGCAGAAAACTTCTGGAAGGATGGGGGGGGATATAATTATGTTTTCCCTGGAGGGAAAGAGCATGGTATGTAGGGCATTTTTATTTATTTTCCACATTACACACTTCTCTATTTTCCTTTTTCATAAGCAAGTACTACTGCTTTAATTAAACAAGAAATACTCAGGCTTGTAAAGGAGCAGAAAGCACGGATAGCAGGGCGGGTACGAGATTTTCAAGAAAATCTCATTCCATAAGAAGGAAATAAACACAGGGCAAAAAGCACGCTCATGTGCACAGTGAAAAACAGAAAGCATCTCCAAATGAAACGTGGAGGCAGAGCTGCTCTTTGCAGAGTTGCTAACATGCTGGCGCTTTCAAATATACCACGGATGGGATGAAGGCTGCAAAATACCATTGCCCGAACTGGGAGCCTTTCCAATTTATTGGGTGATTTCTAGTTAAGATTGAAGCTCAGGTGCTGTGAACAAACAGCCTCCAAAAGCAAAGAGGTGACACCTGGAACAGAAGCCAGGTGAGGGCACAGCTGTGATGGCATCACTCAAGGCGAAGGCTGAGTCCCAGGATGGAGCTGTGCTGGGCGACTAACCCCCGGCTGAAGAAGGGGTCCCTCTACTGGGACCCGAAATAGTTGCTGCAGTTCCAGAGCACGGAGACTTTCCCAATGTCTCAACTGACAACGCCACTGAGAACAGGAGGAAGAGAACCCGGGCCAGATCAAGGGAAGGGGTCAGCTCAAGTGTAAGCACCGCCGTGGACTAAACAAGGCTTCTCCTCCCTGTGGGCGATTTTACTCCACCATATGGCCTATACTCAGATTATATTTGCAGAGAAATGCTGGAGGCTGGCATAGTGTTTCAAACTGTGATGGTCGGAAAGCATGATGAAGTAAGTCTATTTCTGATAAAAATCAGCTCTTAGCTACCTACCTCACTGAGCAGAGGGGCTGGGAGTGTCAGTGAGGGTCTGTGCCCTGGAGCCACAGTCAGTGTGTCTCTGAGCCCCCAGCTCCTCTTCCCAGCACGGGGAAGTTTCTTAACCTTTCTGTGTCCTGAGTGGCCTCCCTAGTGAGGAGTCCCGGTTTGAGGATAAAGCACTCAGTACAGCACCCAGTGCACAGCAAGACTCAAAGTTACATCACCTGTTATTCTAGCGCATCAGCCAAATCTACTGAATGGCTCTCTCCTTGAGACCAGGGAGCTAGCATGTGGGAAATCCTCGATATGTTTGCCTTTACTTTTCATTCTTTACTAAGTCATTCGATCTTAAAGGATAAAGTAGAAAGAAAAAAGAACTGACCGCCTACTGGTATGGTGTGGACATGGTGCTGGACTTCCGTAAACACAGCAGACCTAAGCCTTCACACCGGCTGTGTGAGATGTGACGGTACAGATTATAAGACAAAGCCTAGCAAGGTTCTGGAACTACCTGAGTCACGAAGCTGATGGGCGTGGACAGACCAGGCTTCCCAGCCCACGTCTGACACAGCTCACCACAACACATTCCCTCCGTAGAATGTGGTTCTGATAATGATTACTTTTCTTAATTGACTTTTCTTCTAAAAAAGGTGGGGTGAAGGACCAAAATCCAAAAAGCTTCAATGGTTTTATAAACCCTGCCTGAAGAACAAACTTAAGCCTTTACGTTTGCTGAAAGTCTTTTTTTTTTTTTTAAATATGAGACAGTGTCACGTTATCGCCCCTGGTAGAGTGCTGTAGCGTCACAGCTCACAGCAACCTCAGACTCTTGGGCTCAAGTGATTCTCTTGCCTCAGCCTCCCAAGTAGCTGGGACTACAGGCGCCCGCCACAACACCTATTCTTTTTAGAGGTGGGTCTCACTGTTGGTCTGGCTGGTCTCTAACCTGTGAGTTTAGGCAATCCACCAGCCTCAGCCTCCCAGAGTACTGGGATTACAGACGTGCGCCACCACGCCCTACCTGTTGAAAGTCTTTATCATCAGTTTAAGCCAAACTATAAGAGAGGTAAAGGTGTGAAAAGGGCCCAAAGGTTTTATGAGTTGTCTCTTCAAAATCCCCCACACTTTTTGGCAATTTATACCTGCATTCCTGCCCAAGGCCAGCAATCAAAGGGGCAAAAAATGTTCTTTTCTCTTTGTTTTGTAGTATCTGAAACCACAGGAGACAACTCAACAGATTTGTCCTGACAAAGGTCAGGAGATCATCTTCACAGGAGATCTGATGGATCAACACCTCCAACTATAGCTAAACAGCCCAAAGGTACCACATGTGACACCAGTCACACACCTGAAGCCCCTCTCTACAAAGCCCTGTATTTCTGCTTAAAGGCAGAATGGTGCCCTCCTGATTTGCTGACGTATTAATACACTTCTTTCCTTTTCATCAAACCCCTTGTCCTTTTTGTTGTTGTTCATTCTCCCTGATTTGGCCTTGGGGATAGGTACTAGACTTTCAGTAACAAACTTAATAATCAGCGCCCACCTCCCGCACATCTGTAGATGAGCCCTCTCCTGGGCTCCAGCACAACTAGGCATCTCCACATTTTTTTAATCCTTTTCTGCCCTGATGGCTACATCCTCTCAGTTATCTAAATCTACACAGGATTCCACACAAGCAGCCCCTTCTCCATCGGAGGACACAACCGACACCTCTTTTCTCTTTGACCTTCTGAGACCCTCAGAAGTTGATGCCACACTGCCCTGGGGCATTCATTCACAACTGCAGACTCCTTGCCGAATCCCACCACCTCGTGCTCGGAGGCCTCTGCTGAGAGGCTCTGAAAGCACAGAAGTGCACTGAGGCAGTCGCTGCCCAAGCAGCTCTGGCAGGCCAGAACTGCAAAATAAAAACCAAACTGCGCCCAAGTCAACTCGTAAAGAGTCAATGTAATAGCAATGCCAAAGATGATGTGCCACTTCCCATCAAGCCTAATGTTGTCACCCAATTAGGAGATAAATTGATTGACTTCACAATGGGCTCTGTCTCCACATTAGTTTGCCTGCTTGCACCTTACTGGAGGATGAGGACAGAAATAACAAAGACAGGGCAGAGGGATGTGGCCCAGAGGAATGATCTGGCTGCCAGGAGGGACAAGGAAGGTGCTGGAACATTACTGCACGGGTAAGAAGCAACTACCGCGTGAAATGTGATGAGGGCAAAGGGATTTTTGCACTTGCTCATAACATAAAAGCCCACTAGACAAATGTCTACTGAGCCAGACCCATTCCACGACTATGCTGGACAGTAAGAAAGCGGAGAAGAAGGTATGGACCTTAAAAGAGAGGAACTTAAAATGAAGATGATCACGCCGGGCATCTTCTACAACTGACATACAGGCAAATCGGAAAGTGTATTCACGACCTTCTGCAAGGACTGAAAAGAGTTAAATGATCCACTTTTGTGCCTGCTTTATTTCCAGCAATCAATAAGTAAAGTAAACCTGTTAGCCAGGACTCAATCAGGTGCTATAGGCGCAGTTTCTTGCAAGATGGATAAAGTAATCCATATGCCTTTATTTGCAAGTATTTTCCATTCTTTGCAAAAAACAAAGATGAAGCCAGCGTACAAGCTTTCTCCCAACCAACTCCTCTCATTTCTATGCCTCATAACTATTCAAGGGATAAAAACAAACCAAAAAAAAAGCTCCCTATCAAAAGCCTGCCACATAATGTGAAAGTTCTACAATGAGGAACGTCCGTGAACATGAGCGCTCCCCCCACCCCATCCACAAGTGCTCGTTTTAATTACAAGTGATCCCATCTACCGGGCCCCAGCATGAAGACCAGGCGCGGGGGCTCTGAGAATTACCCCAGATCGTGTATTTGAATTCACTACAGTGCTTCGTCACTAGGGGTTTCAGCGTTCAGTAATAATGCGCTTTGTTCTCAAAAGTGCCCCCCACACCTGCCAACTGAAAAGAAAGCAGAGCAGACGGGTGCAGGCTGCAGCGTGATCACACCGCCCCCCAGTGGGCACTGCTGGCAGAGCGGCTCTGAAGCGGCAGGCAGCAAAAGCCCGAAAAAACCTGAAACAGAGGGAATCTAAGAAAAAAATAATGGAAGTGATTGTTTCTAAAAATTCAATGGTATTTTATGAGCATCAAATAATCAAGGCCTCAGGCACGAAATGCACTCTAAGATCTTTAAATACTAAAAAACGTAGGCTAAAAAGTCTCTGTACCTAGAAGGGTAACCACAGCATACACCCAGATTAACTACACCTTACCATTCTCATACTGGAGGAAAAAGGGACCATTCAAAGTCTGAGAATGCAATGGCTGTGTTGGTCTAGCAGACAATGAATAAGATAATTTGGACATTGTGGACCATGGGCTAAACATTTCCCAGGATTCAGAGCAAGCAAAGTAATACTTGAAATTCCAGAAAATTTAGAAGTTAACAGGAAGTCATGAAAACCACACATCTTGCTACACATCAAGATCACATGAAAATTTAAATATTTCACCTAGATTCATAAATAGTAAGACTGACTTTATAGGGCAGTGCCTGTGGCTCAAGGAATAGGGCGCCAGCCCCATATAACTGGAGGTGGCAAGTTCAAACCTAGCCCTGGCCAAAAACTACAAAAAAAAAAAAAAAAAAAAAAAAAGACTGCCTTTATAAAACTCAAATCCAGTTTGGGGGATGGGGTGGGCACAGCAGGACTCCCTCACAAGTCAGTAACAGTCCCTGTACTGTGATAAACCACACTAGGTAGGTAACTGCAAAGTGTTCAGTACGTGTAGGTAGCAGGAAACATTGATACCTTCTGAGACACCTTACAAATGCTATTGTGACACCTATAACAACTTTCATGACAACATTCTAAAATAAAATCTAAGGATTTCCACATCACACTCAGACCAATTTCTCTGGGCTTCCTCAGCCACCCACAGGGATGCTCAAACACAAACTGGCAGTGCCCTCTGCTGGACGATTCAGGAATCACACTCTAACAACAAGAAAAGGATTGCTCCCCTTCTCTAGGGTATTTTACAATAAAGACACCACAAAAAAACAGCAACTGTTTGTCCTGTAAACCCTTCAATGTGCTTTTACAAAACCACGTAAAATCTTATGCTTTCAATGGTCTTTCTCTGACTTAGATATCAGTTATAAGTTGAGTTCAATCATCCACAAACAATTTTTTTTGGTCTTTGTTACTATTTATGGGATTTAGAGTTCTCCCTTTAGGGAAAATAAAATTAAGTTCTTTCACAATTCTTAGGAGAGAAATATAAAATATGAAATACAAATGTATGAAGTTATTCCAAAGATTATTTCTAACTAGGTGTTTGTGCCATTAGCAAAATATATAAATTTTTTTCTCTGCTCTCAAATTTATTCTCATCTGTGAAACAAGACAAGACTAGGCATGAAGGTGGATAAAGATGACACCAAATCTCTTCTGGGGAGAGAATACATGGGAAAACACAATACATATTATGACCACCACTTCTTTTTAAAATATAGAGGAAAATATACAACACACATTTTTAAACAAACAAGAATGAAGCCTTTCACATCCCAGGGTGTAGCCACAGTCAGGTGGAGGGTGCTGAATTTGGAATCAGATCTGATCTCGGGCACTTACAGGTGGCCTTGGGCCTTACACAGCAGCAGCTACCTCACAGGGGTGTTATGAGAAGCCATGTGTGTAAAGCACCCTGCACAAACACCACGTGTTACGCGTACACAGAGAGAAGACAGATCCTTGCTCCAGTTTCCCCCCCCAAAACCTTCCAAGGCTCCGTCCGTTAAGGACGGAAGCAAATCCCACACCGTGGGACTAGCATCAGCCTTCCCCTCATGTGATTTTAAGAAAGAGCAAGTCGGACTTTAGCAACGAGGGTGTGCTACTGCCTGGCGAAGCAGAGAGGGTCCCAGAGAACTATCCATAAACAGCGCCCCCTGGTTCAACCCCTGGGCCGAAGGCTGCACAGATAAATCCCACAAGGGTAAAGGGTTTGTCCAAGCACCCTTGAAGGTCCTTCAGGAGACTTCAATGTCCTGTGAAGGTGGAATGTAACATCATATCCAACTCCAACAAGGCCTTTTAGAGAGGACACTCTGACCCTGTCTATCCAGATTCTAAGTACACACTCCCTGCGACCCAGCAACCAACTGGTTTCCAGTTATATATTCTGTGGGATATATGCAAGTTCACTACACTATTGTTTTTTATGGGAAATAAAGAGACAGGAGGAAGGGAGGGAATGTGATATGTTCATAAACATGGAACACTCTGATCATTAAAAAGAGAACAGTATAACACGCTCATCAAGAAAGAAATCCAAATCATATATCAAATTTGAAAAGGAAAAGTGGAGAGCACACACAAAACAATGTAATCTGTGATTAGTTCTGGGGGGTGAGGTGGGGTGGACATGGTCAGGTTCGTCCAGCGTCTTCCTTGCCTGGGTCTGTGATGTAGGGCTCCCTCCCTTACTATGGGCTGACTTATTTTATAATTCAAAGAACTCAAATAATAATATTTTTAAGCAAATTAGAAACCGTAGACCATCAATGGTGAATTTTTACTTGTGTTAAACACACATCCTAGGAGACCAATAACATCACCCAAGGTCTCCCTCCAGCCCCAGCACAGTCCCCCCGACCCCAGACCCAGAAGGAACTGTGCAGAGACGGGGCCATGGGATTGGGGGGGTGGGCCTATCTGTGCATCTTCTGCAGAAAGGCATACTCCTGTGAGCTCCGCCTTCTGGTTCTACCTTTTACCCAGCAGTGGCCTCTACTGGCAGGTTAGGTAATAATAACAAACGCCATGTGACCTTCTCAGGGCTACAGAGCTACCCTTGGGGTGTGCCCAGGAAATAGAGGAAGAGGCCTGGTCATGGGCACCAGCCAGCCTTGAAGCACGTGGCCCCCACCCTCCCCAACACCCCATTCTCCAAAGGGCCTGTACCCTGGGGCTCACACAGGCCTCTCCTCTGCACACAGAGTGGCATATGTGGTGCCGGGTGAGCTGGGACAGATGTCACCTCTGCACCTGTGTTCTTCTCTCTAAAACAGGTGACGGCCCAGGGCATGGAAGGTCTGTGCCTCGTGGGGTGATGGAACATTAAGTCCACCCTGTGCAATGTTACATGTGGGCACAAGATACATCTGGAGGGAAGGAGGGAAGGAGGGGAGGTTGTGGGGTGACAGGTGGCGTCCTCCCCACTGCAACTGACCAGTGCTTCTAGGAGCAACAGTTTCCTTGGCTATTAATTATACATGTGACCTTTCTCACAGGACAATGGGAAAGATAAAGCGATCCTGTCTGCCTAAAGCCTCATACAATTAGTTAAACCAGGGGTAGACCCCTGACACTGCCCCTGGAGCCTGTCCCCTTTGTGCACACTGGGCCTGCCCACCTGGGGCCATCACATTCATCTCCACCTGCCACTCACTCTGCAAACACAGAGAGGCGCCTGCTTGGTAAACTGAGACCCATTGGAGGGGCCCAAGTCACTCAGCTGTCTGGAAGCCTCAAGGCCCTCATGGTCTCACCTGAGGCCTCTCTTCTCACCTCCATGTCCCTCTTCATGCGCCCTCATCTGGACATTCCAAAGCACGAGGCTGGCAGGATGAATGGCATGGGGGCAGGCAGGGTCCATGCTGTCCCACCCACAGCTCATGCTGAGAAAGAGGTCAAGGTACATCTGTCCAGGGAAAGGCGGCCTGTGTGTCTTACAGCACCCGTGTGGTCTAAATGAACCAAGGTGTCTGCTGCTGACCATAGTGAAAAATAAATCACTAGGGCCAGACACAGTGGCTCCCATCTATAATCCCAGCACTCTGGGAGGCCCAGGCAGGTGGATGCTTGAGCTCAGGAGTTTGAGACCAGCCTGAGCAAGAGCAAGAGCCCATCTCTAGAAACAGATGGGCATTATGGAGGGCACCTATAGTCCCAGGTACTTGGGAGGCTGAGGCAAGAGGATTGCTTGAGCACAGGAGTTTGAGGCTGCTGTGAGCCAGACACTATGGCACTCTGCTGAGGGTGACAAAGTGAGACTCTGTCTCAAAAAAAAAAAAAAAACTCAAAGGTGTGCAAAGGTGATCTCTAGTTCCATTAGCGCTCTGACCCATGTAAACAAGAACTCCTCGACTCATAGCACTGTGTTCTAAAATACCATCACTTCTCCTATAAACCTAAAAGAATTAGAAAACATACAAAAGTAAAATAAGCCCTGGAGATATGTGAGGCGTGTACACAGGCACACACACTCGCCATGTGCCCCTGTGCATTTTTCAGATCTTTGCTCCATTTACCACATGCATTTTAAGCCTTCTACAATGACTGTCTATGGAACTCTGAAACCAAGAACACAGAAATGACAAGGAACAAAATTTCAAACCATTTCTCCTCTGGGGCTTCCAGAGTCAAATCTGCCAGTCACACATCTCAGCGCCTGAGACTTCAGCCCCAGGGGAGACACCTGCCCTGCAGCCAGAAACCAACAACATACAGAGAGGGCCCGAAGGACAGAGTCTTTACCCAGCTCAGGGCGGGCCGTCTAAGCTTCACGTTTTAAAACTGCTTCAGACAAGCAGCAGCTACTTCCCAAGGGCCAGCTCTGCGCTCCGACGATTCTGATGCTGTGGCGGGTGTGCAGGCTTACCCTCTGGTGCCACAGCGCAGCTGCAGCAGGGAGCTGTTGTGCTCAATGTCCCAGGCATGTTAAGAGCTTCAGATATCACCAGTGAAACATGGAACTCTGGAATTCCTACTGGGGGCTTATTTCAAGAACAAATCTATGAAATGAGGGCAAAAGGCATACCTCCTGACACACTGACTCCACTTTCTCAAAACTGTAGCTCATAGGGTATGACAATAACTATATGAAGTCTTTACATCTGGTCACGTTACAGCTTCCCCAATGATGAGCATGGGACACTTATCATATGGAGCTCTGCTAGTACAGTGACAAGGACATTGGAACTCAATTTCTTGTATAGTTCATGAATTACAAGGAATTATTTTATTGAATAACTGAAGGACAAAACTACATATTTTAAATGGGGAAAATAAAGCTTGTACATTATACTAAGTTTCCTTGTGACAATGGGTTACTCACCTAATTTTCCAAAAGGGACGTTAGTTATCATGAGACCAGCAGACAGTATGATTTAAAGAAAACAACAAGAGGGCCAGGTACAGTGGCTCACACCTCTAATCCTAGCACTTAGGTGGGAGGACTGATTCAAGAGGCCAGGAGTTCAAGACCAGCCTGGACAACATAATAAGACCCCCCATATCTACCCCCCCCCCCCAAAAAAAGAACAATTAACTGAGCATAGTAGCTCACACCTGCAATTCCAGCTACTCAGGGGCTGAGGTGGGAAGATCACTGGAGTCCAAGGGGTTACCAGTGGCCACTGAATGAACCATTGCATTCTAGCTGGGTAACAGAGGAAGGCCCTATCTATCTCTAAAAAAATTAACCATGAGAGAAGCATGCATGCATGGACGGACGGACAAGAGGAACAAACAAAAGAATAAAATAAAAGCAAAATAAGGGGAAAAAGCACAGAAGAGAGAACCAAAGTATCGAGATTCTAGACTCTACGCTGCTGCAGGAAGTATTACCCACAGGCACGTGTTCTCACTGGGATATCAAGAAACTGAGTTTTGAAGAAAGTAGAAATGCAACTAAGGACCCAGTTGATGAGTGGATTTTTAGAACAAATTATAAAAATGTGCTATTATATTTGACATGTTCTAATTCTCCCCTGTTTTATATTTAGATACTGTTTTACTACTAAGAGTCAAACTCCAGGCTAAAAATCCAAACGGGAAAGGAAATCTCTTTAACTGATTAGCTCTCCGGAGAATCACCGGGCAATACTGAATTTTGATAAAAGAATAGGTTACAGTAACTAGGCCACAACGCCCCAGAGCACAAAGGGATCCAGTAACAGACACAAAATACCACTTTTCATGAAAGTGTAAGCCAGAAAGACTTGAATATGTGGTTATCATAGCTAAACGCTTGCAGTCAAAATATACATTTTTTCTTAAATAACAATCATCAATAAGTCTCTATTCTTTTTTTTTTTTTTATTAGTACAGATGAGTGACTATAATTAGCTAAACATTCTCTTTTTCCTAACCGTAATTAAGTCCAGGTACATGAAAAACACAGACTCTTCTCCCCCCATGAATAGCTTAGAAAATCATATACTTTATTATTGAAATGTTGCCCTAAAGCTTTCTCTGCTGTCCAAATAATTTCCCAACTGCATTTCAAATTAAACACCTAAGTTCTCACAGCTCTCTCCCCAAGGGTGCCCATCTACATTGCAACACATTTTAATATGCTTAAATGATAGCAACACTACCGAGAGTCACCTCTCACTGAAAACAGTCATTAATACCACGTCAGACCTCAGAGAGCATAATAGTAATTTGGTAATAAAACAAAAGTGGGATCAGCATCCACTAATAACCAGAGAGGCAAGTCCATCTAGGACTTCATGCCTATCATGGAACGTTCCTCACAGCAGCACAGCTGGGTCCCTGCCCAGATGGGGGCTCCCCGAGTCACGCCTCTGAGACAGTAAGCGCCTGCTTCTTTACATCAATCCTGCCCCCGTCCCCCAGACCATTTCTGACATGGCAGACATTCAGCTCCCGACTGGGTATTTATTTGGGGGGAAATGTGGACAGTCTTTACTTTCATTTCAGCAATAATTACTCTTTCACCTTGATTGCTATGGTGTGCTTTGCGAGGAAGTGGGGAGGGAAGGTGCTTTGCATGAATGAATAAAGCAAGAAGGCTCTGTATGCCTGAGGTTTCGGTTTGTCTGTACCAAACCAGAATCACCTTCAGTAGAACCTGGCAGTATCCATCCCCCTCCCATTACCTATTATTAGGCTGGAGTGTGACCCCCATGGGGACAGGGGGTTTGACGCCATTCACTGTCACACTGGCATGTGAAATCGCACACTGTATGCATTCAACACGCATTTACAGAAAGGAAGACTGATGAATTAAACAAAGAGGGTTAACTTCAAATATCTGTCCGGCGCTGGGTTACAAAGTCAGCAATCCCACCGCTCCCACAAATGCTAAGTTATTTTATATTCTACCACATAAATAGTACTAGGGCAGTAGTAGAAAATAGAAAACATTAAAGACTTTTCTCTTGGAGCCCACAGAAACAGGTCTATACCTCACACACACCTGTCAGGGGCTTATGTTCTTTTTTTCCCCAGATGAATACGAGGTTGCAAACGATCAGGTTACAATATTTGCCTTTGTTGGATAAAGTCCCTGTTGTAGTTGTGACCCACACCCAGGAGGTGTGCCATGTACCCTTGCATTTCACCCATTAGGTGGGAGCACATCTGTCCCTCTCCATCTCCCCCCTCCCTACCCTGAATTGTGTTTTTCTCTTGCATGGGCGTGTAATCAGTTCATCCACTAGCTTCAAATTAGCACCGAGTACACTGGATACTGGCTTTCCCATTCTTGCAATACTTTACTTAGAAGAATATGCTTCAACTCCATCCAGGTTAATATAGAACACGTGAGTCTCCAGGGGCTTATATTCGTAAAAGTTCTCTTTTCGTTACACAGTCAATGGCCAGACTGACTTAGAGCCCTAATTATTTGCTATTTTAGATAAAATATGGAATTTCGCTTTCTATCTTGTAATCCATGTTAGTTGTTTCCTAAAACTTATTTGAAGGAAACCCACGTTGAGTCCAGTTTTTGCAAATACTCAACCAACAGATAAGACGATTTGGAAGCCTGGCTTTCTACTGTTGGATAGAGGCGGCTGGCGCTGCTGGGACATATAATTGAAACACGATGTCTAGGAGTAGGTGCAGCGACATTCCTGATGTTTCTTTTTTCTTCTCTGTGCATGTAGATAGTCACCAATTCCAGACAGAAACCCAACACGCAGATCGTATCCAAACTGCTCACAAATCTACTTGTTTATAAGTGAAAATTTTTTGTTCGTGCCAGCATCACCATGTGGCGTGCACATGGGGGCTGAGGACCTCATCTGATTGATATAAACAGGCTGAAACTTCCTGTAATGCTGTCTCATCTCCAAACACATATGTGAACCCAAGATTTAAAAAAAAAAAAAAAAAAAAACCTATAAAAGCCCAGTTGAACTACAGAGGGACTATAATAAATGCAATAATGTTAAGGCCACTTCAAAGAAATTCTTAAAAAGAAACTCCCAAAACTTTTCATGAATGTTTTATACTTTATTTTTCGTATTGATGTATTTCATCTTAAAACTGGCTCCGAGAGCTGTTAGGAACAGCTCTTCTTTTCATGTCCATGATGCTGTGAGGAGTCTTTTTGATAAGGCCAAAAAACACCTGGTGATACGGTGTGATCTAAACGATTCTACACCAAGGTGGAAATTCCCTTCATACTTTTAAAGAGGCTTGGCTATCTCAGATGGCCTGTCACTTAACACTTCCTAGATTAGTCAACATCAACTTATTATGGTCACTTGCAAATGAACACCCCAGAAGCGAGAAACCGTCACCACCAGTTGTAAACGTGGCTATGGAACTATGCAGGCTCCACACTCCAGGGACCACGTTGAGCAGACTCCAGAACTCTGTGTGACGAGTGACAGTACCACCAGTATGTAAAGCCCAGGTAGCAGGTGAGCAGTCACGTGGCTGTCACTTAATAGTGGGGGTGCATTGGTCTGAGAAATGCATCGTTAGACAGATTCATCATTGTGTGACCATCTCTAGGACATTCTTGAGTCCAGGAATTCAAGGCTCAAGATGAAATGTAATTTTTTTAATTGCATCAATGGGCTGGGCGCAGTGTCGCACACCTGTAATTCCTAGCACTCTGCGATGCCGAGGCAGATGGATTGCTTGAGCTCAGGGGTTTGATACCAGCCTGAGCAAGAGTCGGACCCTATCTCTACTAAAAGTAGAAAAAGTAGGGAGCACCTGCAGTTCCAGCTACAAAAGGATTGCTTGAGCCCAAGAGTTTGAGGTTGCTGTGAGCTATGACACTACGGCACTCTACCCAGGGCAACTGAGTGAGAATCTGTCTCCAAACCAAAAAAAATAAATAAAAATAAATAAAGTTGCTTCAATGATTACAGAAAGTTGAGGGTTGCTCTTAGAAATTGTCTTCACGGGGGCAGTGCCCATGGCTCAGTGAATAGGGGGTGGCAGGTTCAAACCCGGCCCCAGCCAAACTGCAACAAAAAATAGCCAGGCATTGTGGGCAGGTGCCTGTAGTCCCAGCCTACCTCAAGAGGCTGAGGCTAGGGAATCGCCTAAGCCCAAGAGCTGGAGGGTGCTGTGAGCTGTGACACCACAGCACTGTACTGAGGGCGACAAAATAAGACTCTGTCTCGGGGAAAAAAAAAAAAAAAAAGAAATTGTCTTCATGGTCAATTTACTCATTAAGATACATGTTGCTAACACTTAGGTCAGAAAGCACAAAAGAACACAGAAGCATTTAAAAAGTGTAAAAATAAGTACACTTGCTCACACCTAGGATGTGTTCAGCCTTGCAGGGTCTAAGTAGCCTCAGTCACAGGCCCACTAAGCTTGGGAGGAATGGAGTGACCAGCCTGAACAAGAGCAAGACCCCTTCTCTACTAAAATAAAAAACTAGCTTGGTGCTGTGGCAGGTGCCTGTGATCTCTGCTACTTAGGAAGCAAGAAGATCACTTGAGCACAAGGGTTTGAGGTTGCTGTGACTTATGATGAGGCCACGGCACTCTACTGATAGAGTGAGACGCTGTCTCAAATAAATAAAGGACAAACTTTATACCTTTGAAGGGACTACAGACAGGTCGGGTAGGGCAGGGTAGGATAGGGTAGGGTAGGGTAGGATAGGATAGGATAGAATAGAAAAAATTAAAATCACGTCTAAGAGAAAAAAAAGTATGTTATGCGTTAGCAGAGATCACATTTAAGGAAGGAGGTTTGAGGGGTCTTCTATTAAGTGTTAATAAACAATTGGTATTTTGGTCTAAGTTGCAAGGACTGCATTCTGTAGGAGGGAACGAATTATGTTCAAACATAAAAAAGAAGGGCAATATCTGGGAATAGTACTGATGAAGTAAGAAAGTCTGTTTCAGATACTGTAAATTCAAAACAGCTCATGTCCTTCTAAGCCCTTTACTGCCGCTCAGCAAGAATGAATCCCACCGGCTCCTTCTTCCCTCACACCCAATAATACCTCCTCCTCAGAGATGTGTTCATCATGCTTAAGGAATGAAAAGCTGTGTCTTTTCATCCTTTTTCTTGTTTGACAAACTTTCCCTTCTCTAAAAAGAAAATGCTCCTTTAAAGGAACATAAAAATAGCATGTGTAACTTGGAGATAATCCACTAACCATGACCATGAACAGAAGTTTGGAAAGTAAGGAGGAAGGGACTCCAACTACCATCCTAACTTTATACAAAAATGCATGTGAAATTGCCAGGCATGGTGATGTACATCTATAGTCCTCGCTGGTCAGGAGGCTGAAGCGAGGGGCTCACTTGAGGCCAGGAGTTCAAGACCCCACTGGGCTACATAGTGAGAACCCCCCCACACACACACACCTCTACAAAAAATAAAAAGAAAACAGCCAGGCCCAGTGGCATGCAGTCCCACCTACTGGGGAGGCCAAGACAGGAGGATTGTTTGAGCCTGGGAGTCTGGGGTTGCAGTGAGCTAATCATGTCACTGCACTCCAGCCTGGATGACAAAGCAAGAAGACCCTGTCCCTAAGACAAGAAAGAAAAAGAAAGATGCTTATGAAGATTAGATTTCCGACCTTCACCTTCCCTGAGATGGTCTCAGTATGTCCACAGGGGCACCTGGTCTGTGAAGAATGAGTCTGCTCTCTCTGGCTTAGCTTCCTTGGAGATGTGATTACAGAGCACAAAGGAAAGAAACCTAGAAGAGAGATGTTTGTACACACAGACACCCCCACATACACACCCACACCCCACACAAACCCACACACCCTAGATGCGGTAGAACAAAGGCTTACAAATTACTTCACGTTATCACAGAGGCATGAGTTAACAGAACAATTCACACTTTCTCTTTATCAATTGCTTGAATATTAAACTGACAATCTTTATAAAAATATAAATGTGATCACATGGCTCTCATGGGGATTAGGTGTAGATAAATAATTTAGTGACTGTAAAATTGTGAAAAAACGGTTCAAAGAACCACCAAAAAGATTACTACAGGCTCCTGGCAAAGAATTCACAAATACCAAAAAAAAAAAAAAAAAAAAAAAAAAGACTATAATAATAGCTAACACAGAGAAAGTGAGATCACATCCTAAATAAAGTTTTCACCCTCACAATAATCCCATGGAATAGAGACAATTGTTAATGTCCTTTCACACGTGGACAGAAAGGTTAAGTAACTTGCCCAAGGTCACACAGCCAATAAATAGGACAGGTATTAGAACCGAGCCTATGGAATTCAAACTCTGTGCTCTAGAATCCAAACTGCATTGACTTTCTACTAAAAAAAAAAAAAAAACTATGACTCTCCAGAAAAAAGCACAACTTTAACTGATGAAAAACCAACAGCTCCGTGGTTCCATGAAAACTCCTACAATGTTACGTTACGTCAAATTCCACACCAAATCCAACCACAGAATCTAAGGTCAGCCAGGACTTGTGGCTCCTCCCTACAAGCCCAGCCCTTTGAGAGCCAAGGCTGGAGGCTCACTTGAGGCCAGGAGTTCAAGATTTACTTCTCGTTCTCCGTTTCCTTTACCCATCGGCCCTGCTCACACACACAGTGCAGCAAAGCTCAACTCTGACATATGGCTTTCAAGCTCTTCCCTCTCAGGGCTCATCCCCGTTCTCTGACAGGGGCACTCCACTGTACATGGACGCACGCTGCCCATGCCCAGATCTGCTCTTTCCTGCAAGCTGAGCAACGTCCGAGTATTTCTGACCCTCTCACCTTGTCTAACATCACAATCTGTCCCTGATTGCTCACACCTGTCATCAGTTTCTCCCTATGTGCCTTGTGGTAAGAACCATTTATATTAGGCACTTAAAAATTACCCTGTATTCATTCCTATTATGAAAACAGAAAAGCTCAGGACAGACGCTTTTCCTGAGCCAAAGACCCCACCCAGCATGCAGTAAGCACATCAACAACTTTTAGCAACAGTGCAATTCAAGCCTGTTAAGAAAACAGCCATTTCCTTCATAGCATCAAGTGGTTTTTTAATGTACTTTAACACGCTCACTCTGCAATCTTCCTTGTATTCTAATGGCAATTTGAAGACAAGGTTTACTCAAAAGAAAACAAATAAATTTTACTCCCTTATCAAATGATTTTAGATTTCTAAGAAGTGCATTTTGAGTTGTACGTAACAAAGACTTTATGTGAATTTGTCTTCCAGGGACCCACGTGTAGCCTTTTCACACTGTACAGTGTTTGTAAATCTCTGTGACATATTAGTTCACACTGATTTCTTTGTGTTTTCTCTGTAAAACTCAATAGGCATTGCCCTAGCCTGTTTCTCCTGATTACACAGGACCGTGTGTATGTGTGTGTGTGTGTGTGTGTGTGTGAGAGAGAGAGAGATATCTGTGTGACATCACGAGAGAGAGAGAGAGAGAGATAGAGAGATAGATAGATAGATAGATAGATAGATAGATAGATAGATAGATAGATAGATAGATATCTGTGTGACATCACTACTGACCCTGCAGAAGAGATCTGAATTCAGACGACCGGGAAACATTAGCACATTACGGTTCTCCAAAACTCAGAACTGATGTCTGGCTTTTAAGCTCTTCAATTTCACAAATTTTCTCAAACTATTCTCTTCCTAATCTTGCAGAAGAGGGAAGAATGCAGAGGAGCGTAAATAAGGAAATCAGACATTGCCCCTTCTTCAAAACTAACCATAAAAGATACAGGTGCTGGAAAACCAAGAGCTTTTGGAATGACAATACAGAAAGCAGCCACAAGGCGGAGCCATTGGGTACATGGTAAAGCTGGAGACTGGGAAATTTTGGTTTTTAAAAACTTTAAATTCCATAAAGACAACCCTCAAGAACAGGAATGAACAAAGGCTAAGAATGATAAGAGATTCAGGAAGAGAAGAGAGTAAAGAGCAAAAGATACAAAGATTCTCTATGCTCCTCAGAAGTGAATTGAAAAAAATCAAAACCATTTTTATTCTCTATTAAAAATTTATTATGTATTAAAAAAGAATATGTATTCTTTAATGTGAATTCAAACATTTGAGAAGAATGGCTTAGAAATTGGCTGACGCGTGGCTTTCACGCTCTACCAAATTAGCAAAATGTCAAAAAATTTTATACTATACCCATTTGAGGTTCAAGGAAAAAAAGGGAGTCATTTTTTTAATTCCTTTTCTTTTACCACCACGCCCCACCATAAAGCTTTCTATTAGCCTCTTCTATTTTGTATTTTATTTTAACCTTCAAGGTTTAAAAAAAAAAAAAAAAAACCCCACATCTGAAACACATTTCAGTTCCAGATAACTGACCTTAATTCCAGGAAATGTTACATGATAAATATATTGACGGGTAAGGTTTTAAATATTGCTCCTGAAAGATGTAATTACAGATGCTCGAGTTTTCGTACCATTGAAGCACATTAATTAAAATTTGGCACAGCTGAAGGAAATCAGCGAACACATGAGAAAGGAGGGTGACGTGTATCTCATATTGAGTGGAGTGTAATTATTACCTTTCTGATAAAGATGTTCAGAGGAAGGCACTGCCGCGGTGCCTGGGATCACCTGAATCATCACTCAATACAAAGGACCGATCCATCAAGATCCAAAGGGATTCACTTACTGTTATGCTTTTAGAAAGCTCATCAGGTATTTCCAAATGCTTCCTAATGACAATAATTAAACATCTGGTAATGGTGACCTACTTGTGGCTGCCCAACTTCCTTGGATAGTCTTTTCCATTAATTATGTACATGCTGGGAACTGAGAGGGAATTTACATTATGAATAATAACTGAAGACCACAGGAGAAGTCAGGAACCAACGGGAGCAGTTCCCTGCCGTCCTCTCTGCTGTCTGTACTGGGGCCTTGTTAGTGTTCTTGGATTTGGGAACAGATGCTACATAAAAATTGCAAAAGCACCAAGCTAAGGCACCCATGCATCTTGATGTAAACACGTTGGGAGGAAACAGCCTTTTATTAAACATTCAAAACAGCGCCTAAGGGAGGGAAACAGCCAAGCTGTCACATTTTCTGTGTGTCACTCTGCATGAAATTAGGTTCTGATACAAACTTTGACCAGAAACTTTTGCAAAGAGTGCTCAAGGTCTTGTTAGAGCAGTGATTCTCAACCTTCCTAATGCCACAGCCCTTGGATATCCTTTAATAAACACCAAGAGTATAGTTAGGATCCAGTTAGGAAACAGAAATCCCAACAGGGAGTTTAATAGAAGGAGGTGGGTGAACAGGTAAACTGGGCCATCAGAACTCAGAAGCACAAGGCGGCTTCCCAGGCAGGTGGCACCCTCCCAGCCTCCAAGGAGATGGAGTTATGGTCCAGGCTGGGAAGAGGGCAGATCAGTGGAAGGACTTCCCAGGACTGGGCCATGCCCTCTGAAGGCTGGTGCTGACTTCTCTCAGGGGACCTGAGGGGGGATGCTGAAGGGGAAAAGCTGAAAACTAGAACCAGCTGCTAGGTGAGGGGCAACCCACCAGGAACAGCGAAACAAGGAAACCACAAGCACCACACCTCCCTCGAGTCCCGCAGGCTCCCTCTGCTGGGGAGCAGAGCATGAGGGCTGAGTCGGGGTTGAGAAATTACAGCAGAATCCTGGTCTCTTTTCTCTGGGCCTCAAACCCCTCGTCCACAAAATGGACAAAATGCCAGAACTGTTCATAGAGTGGGGATCATCAAGTGTGTTGCAATATGTAGAGCGGGCCAGGCGTGGTGGCTCACACCTGTAATCCCAGCACTCTGGGAGGCTGAGGCAGGTGAATGGTCTGAGCTCAAGAGCCAGAGACCAGCCTGAGTAAGAGCAAGACCCTTCTCTGGTAAAAATAGAGAAAAATGAGCTGAGTATTGTGATGGGCATCTGTAATCCCAGCTGCTCGGGAGGCTGAGGCAAGGGAATCGCTTGAGCCCAAGAGACTGAGGTTGCTATGAGCTCTGATGATGCTGCAACACTCACCCCAGGGCAACAGAGTGAGACTCTGTCTCAAAAATAAATAAATAGAGTACACACACACACACACACACACACACACACACACACATATATATATATAAAGCATTTATAATTATGCATGTCATGGAAGAAATACTACATGTGTATGCATACATATATACAATTTTCAGAATATTATTTAATTTCTACAACTTAATTGGTTAGAATTTACCAATAAAATCCATGTTATTTAATAACTATTTAGTAAATCCATGTTATTTAATAAATAAGAGCACACATAAGCATTGGCCCGGTATATACTGATATATATTATATTCAGTCCTAAAAAGCAGATGGACAAAGATGGACAAGGCAGGAGACAGAGAGATCTGCTCCCCTAAAGCAGCTCTGCCCCAGCAAGCTTTGGGACACAGAGGAGACCACCACATGCCACCCAGACCCAAGCTTCTTCCACTAACTAAGGCAGCCAGGGTCCGGCGCAGTGGCCCGGCGCAATGGCTCACACCTTTTAATCCTTTTAATCTTGAGCTCACAAATTCAAGACCAGCCTAAGCAAAAGCGAGACCCAGTCTCTGCTAAAAATAGAAAAACTGAGGCAAGAGGATGGCTTAAGCCTGAGACTGAGGTTGCTGTACAAGCCGTGGTGCCACAGCACTCTACCCAGGGTGAGAGCTTAAGACTGTCTCAAAAAAAAGGCAGCCAGATAAAATTATTTCCTATATTTGAAAACATAATTAATGAAACTTTTTCTTTATGATATAATTTTCCAGGGTACACAAAACCAGAGAGTTCAATGAACTCCTACAACGTACCTATCACTCAGCTGTAATTATTATTATTTTTCTGCCAGTATTGTGTCGTTTCTTCTTTTTTTGGCTGGAATATTTTAAAGGACGTGCCCCTTATCATGTTGCAGTACCCAGAGGTCACTTTTACACATTCATAGCATTATGCTGGATGATACGCAACATTTAAATCAAGACACATTACTTAAATGAATAAAGGTATGTTAATTCTTTTCCTTAAAGTCAAGTCTGAATCACTTTTCTTTCCTTTTTTTTTGGACAGACTCTCACTATGTCACCCTTGGTAGAGTGCTGTGGCATCACAGCTCACAGCAACCTCAAACTCTTGGGCTTAAGTGATTCTCTTGCCTCAGCCTCCCAAGTAGCTGGGATTATAGGCGCCTGCCACAACGCCTAGCTATTTTTTTTTTTTTTTTTTTTTTGGTAGTTGCCATTGTTGTTTAGCTGGCCCGGACCAGGTTTGAACCTGCCAGCCCCTGTGCATGTGGCCAGCACCACAGCCACTGAGCTACAGGTGCTGAGCCAAGTCTGGATCTCTTTTAATGCCACACCTCCCTCCCACGTGTTGGAGTCAATTTAGCATACACTTTTTTCTTTTAAAATAAGGTAAAAATGACTTCACTCAAAAAAAACCACCAAGCTCCACTTAGATTAACACCATCAATTTCTAAGTCAGACATCACTATACAACTCAGGAAGCCTTACTTTCTTCTTCCTGTAGACCCAGACTTATGTGTCTAGTTAGAACCTCTATGACTAACCCAGGGCATAGAGTAGTGTTTTCCAACCTTTTTTATCTCACATCACACTTGAACCTATAGTTAAACTTCCATGGCACACTTAAATTATGCTAATCAAAATAAAAAGAATAAAAGCTGGGTGCAATAGCTCACGCCTGTAATCCTAGCACTCTGGGAGGCAAGGTAGGTGAATTGCTTGAGCTCAGGAGTTGGAGACCAGCCTAAGCAACAGTGAAACCCCATCTCCATTACAAACAGAAAAAGTAGCCAGACAAGGTGGTGCATGCCTGTAGTCCCAGCTACTCGGGAGGCCGAGGCAAGAAGATTGATTCAAGCTGTGAGTTATAATCCCATGAGTTTGAGGTTTGAGGTTGCTGTGAGTTATAATCCCATGGCAGTCTACACAGAGTGACAGAGAGAGACTGTCTCAAAGAAAAAAAAAATAATAAAAATAAAGAGTATACTTCCTGTGCTTTGAACTTCTTTGGAAAATAATTTAATGAATAGTCTTTAAAAATTCTCACGGCACACTTAAGATCCTCTCACGGCACACTGGTTGAAAAATCTCTGCCACAAAGGTTATAAAACTAATCTAAGAACTTTGGACAGAAACTTTTATTAAAATTAGCATAATCACAATCACATTGTGTCCACACATGCATGTTCTTCCCCAGAAATACCCATTCAAAAGCATTAGCCACACACTAAACTCACCTTCATTTTCATAGAACGGATTTTCTAAAAAATGCTTCTAAACCTAATAAAATTTATCCAATTTGGAGAGGGTGGGGTTAAAAAGCATATAAGTTCAAAATCTATTCGTTTTCTCCAAATCTTCCCCTCCACTGTTGAAACAACCCATTATACCAATAACCCTAAAAAACTACAGGTTGAGCTTTAACCAAAGCAATGGCCCAACACAGCTACTATTACACGCAGCTTCTTCGCTTTGCCTCCCACTGCCGTCATTTCTATCCCATCCCCAATAATTGGGGGGAAACAGTTTTCTAACTTGAAAGTGATTTCTAAAAGTTTCCTGGATTTTAATTAAGGCTTATCATGGCACAGAGGTCTGGGTGAACCCCCATAACAACTATATAAACGCCTACATTACATACATCTTCTCTAAACTAAAATAAAATTCCAGAATATAAAGTATACATCTGAAACATGTGAGTATTTTCAGAGAAGCCCAAACAGATGCAAATAACCGGGCACACGGCTGAGGCCCCAAACCGACTTGAAGGGGAGCCGCCAGGGGCATGGATACCCACACGGCAGCCCTCATCAAATGCACGGCAAAATGGAACAAAATGAAGACGCATTTGAGAATAAAGTGTATCTGTCAACCGCTCACTGACCCAAACTCTTATCAATCAACAGAGAACATGGAGGGTTATAAAGGTTACGTTCAGCAACCAATAGGCCCTCCTTGGCTGAAACTGCCAACACCACACTCAGCCAAGTACCGAACATAACACTATTCCTGTCCAGCAAGAACCCAGGGAACAGAAAGACTCAACAGAAGCTGTGCTCAGCTGTTTCCAGACTGGAAAAAATTATCTTAAAACATGACACAATAATATGGTGCTCTATTACAACTTTTTAAACAATTGTTTTTCTTTTTGGTTGTGTCCTAATCTGCTTCTCCTACTAAAGAACTGAACCTACTGATCAAATGAACTAGTAATTTAAGTAAATGTAACTGGAAAGCTGGGCTGACAACAGATGCCCTTCCACACGTTAAGTCTGCTTTTTACACATGGCAGAAGGTAAGGATGAACTGACTGGGGGTTCTATGTAACCGAGAGGTTTTTTTTCACCTTTTATCTGACACAGGACACTGTGGGGATCTCAAGGAAAGAAGCTAATTCTTTCTTTCTTTTTTTTTTTTTGTTTGTTTGTTTGTTTAAAAGAGACAGAGTCTCACTTTGTTGCCCTCAGTAGAGTACCGTAGCATCACAGCTCACAGCAACCTCTGGCTCTTGGGCTTGGCAATTCTCTTGCCTCAGCCTCCCGAGTAGCTGGGACTACTGGTGCCCACCGCAACGCCCGGCTATTTTTTTGTTGCAGTTTGACCTGAGCCGGGTTTGAACCCACCACCCTCGGTATATAGGGCCAGCGCCCTACTTACTGAGCCAAGCTGTAATTACTCTACTTGAGAAATGAAGGAGGAAAAGACGCTTTTTGTGTCCCCAACACGCTGACACTAACTTATCTCTCGTTAATAAGGGAACGGTTTGTTATGAAATTAATGCCTACTGTCAGATACCACCTAAAACAAATGCAGAAATAAAGTAGCCGGGCACACTGACACAGTGCAAATGTCACACACTTTTACTGAACCTGCCTGATGAAGGTCCTTCCCCTTCCTCACACTGGATGGAAGAAAAATGAGCTGGCAAACCAACCCCACCTTCAGCAACTTCAGCCACCTGATGGAGTTAGTACAAAGCAAACGGGCAGCAGAAAAACACAGGCCAGTCTATTTTCTATAGTGGTTAGGAACAGGAAATAATAGCTATTTTTATAGCCTCATCTTCATTGCATAGAATAAAGGAGAAAAAAGAAAGAATGGACAAGACCTCTTTATTCATGTATAGCCAACATCAGGTCTAGACGACGTGCCCATCATCGGGCCCTCTTCCCAATTCAATAATCTATAAGTAATAAAATATCACAAAGATCAGGGTTATCATTACAGATTGGGCAAACAAGCTGTGCAAGGGGGGACCTGCCCAGACAAGGAAAGAGACAACCTAGACAAGAGGTTCTGACCTTCAGATAAACCCTTCAGTGTGGACAGTAGGGTGTTTCAGTCTAACTAGCCTAGGATAAAGGCTCCTTATTATGGAGCAGACCAAGAAAGAGGTGTACTTTCATCCCAAATGTCCCACTGGAAAGAAAATGCCCCCATCAGCTGCTACAGGACAGGAGCACCTGGGGGGAAGGCTCAGAATCTGCTCCTAGGACCAGCAGACTTCAAAATGAGGAGGCTTCTGAGGAGGCAGGGAGCTTCTCAGATACTTTACTGCAGATGCACACGTCAGGAAACCAGAAACTTTGTCTCTGCTCACTTTCTTTAAAGGAGGGGCTGGGACAGCTCCTCACCTGGCAGAGTAGCTCAAGTGAACTGCTGCCCTTCCATCAGTTTTCCTCATGTTCAACCTGTTCCCTTTGGTCTGGCTGGTGGCTCACACCTCTGATCATAGTACCTGGGAAGGCCAACGCAGGGGGATTACTTGAAGTCAAGAGTATGAGACCAGCCTGAGCCCAGAGTGAGACCCTATCTCCACTAAAAATAGAAAAACTAGGTGGGTATCATGGTGGGTGCCTGTAGTCCCAACCACTTGAGAAGCTGGGGTGGGATGATGGCTTGAAGTTTTTACCAGATTCAGCATAGTAATACATAGAGTATTTCAAACTCCATCAAGAAAAATACTACAGAACTGCTATTACTACACATATAATGCTACAAAATAAATTTAAACATCAGGGTGAACAGAAACAGCAACAGGTGAAATGGTTGCCAAAATGGAATTTTATGTATTTCCAAATCAAAAGAATCGATTCTTTTGAGAGCTAACAGCAATTGTTCCTTCTATTGTAAAGATCAGCATTAAGGGCACAGTGTGACTTACATAAGAATTCGGAAGATACATTTCAAAGGTGAACAAGAGGTGGCTCAGGCCTGTAGTCCCAGCGCTCTGGGAGACCAGTCTGGTGGACTGCCAGAGCTCAGGAGTTCAGGACCAGACTGAGCCAGAGTGAGACCTCCTCACTCCAAAAATAGAAAATCAGCCAGGTGTCTTGGCGGGCTCCTATAATCCCAGCTCCTTGGGAAGCTGGGGCTGGAGGATCACTTGAGCCCAAGAGTTTGAGGTTGCTGTGAGCTAATGCCAGGGCACTCTAGCCAGGGGGACGGTGAGACTCTGACTCCCAAAAACAAAAAACAAAAAAAAAGTGGGTCATGAATTTCAAAAACACATTTTAGAATCCTAAAGATAAATTCTAAGACCTACATATTACATGCAAAAAAACTGGGTTTAGTTACATTTGGCTTTTATTCAAGAGAATAACATCTCTCCTTTTCATCACTTGCATTATTTTTATGCATATTTTTTATCTGGCTCACCCGCCCTCATCATCAAGTACAACACTGACTCCTTTTAAAGACAAAATTAACATAAATTACAGTGCACTTAGTTCACACCCCCAAAAGGTAAACAAATTTGCCTCCAGCTGGGCACCCAGTTACTCTCCCCAAACAACCACACACTCCCACATGACATGCGCCATCATTTTTATAATCTTAAAGAAAACAGCTCTTCACTGAGATCGTGTATAACCAACAGTTTCTGATATGCACTGTATTCCTCAATTTCAAGTGCATTATATCTACTTTGTTTGAATAAACACTCTCCCTGTAGAAGAACTACTTCCAAAAGTACTATATAAACCCTCCAACGATAAGACTTAAGTTTTTTCTTCGGAACGTGCAATGGTTCCAGCTGGTCCCTGGGCACTTTGGTATCTGAATGCTGCAGTGATGCTGCAGAGAAATATCCGTCTGGACTCAGGGATACAGAGTAAGAAGGAAGCGTAAAGACCTTGGTCCTGCTTGATTCCTTTCTTGACTGAACTGTGTTCAACAATCTTTTTCTACATTCATTTCCTGTGACTATCAAGGTCTTCAATGCTCTGGAATATTCTATTTTTAAATACAAAGTCATCTCAATGTATCATGGAAGCAAACTTGGTTTCCATTTCTGACTAAATCATCTCAAGAAAGAAAATCTCAGTGGAGAGGTGAGAAAAGTACAAAGAATGCCCAACACTCTGCACACTATTTACTTAAAAATAACTCAGGAGAACCTGTTTCAATCCAAATCAGAAATCTCTCAATCCACGGAGAACATCTCTGAGGAAGAAAGTCTATTCACCGGCTCAGCGCCAGCAGCACAGTGATTATGGATTATGGTGCCGGCCCCCTCCACCCAGGCTGGCGGGTTCCAACCCAGCCCAGGCCAGCTAAACAACAGTGACAACTGCAACAAAACAATAGGTGGGTATTGTGGTGGGCGCCTGTAGTCCCAGCTACTTGGGAGGCTGAGGCAAGAGAATCTCTTAAGCCCAAGAGTTTGTGGTTGCTGTGAACTGTGACGCCACTGCACTCTACCTAGGGTGGCATAGTGAGACTCTGCCCCCCCCCCAAAAAAAAATAGTCTATTTGCCGTAGGGTAATGAATATTTAAGGATTTTGGTTCTTGATTTAAGGAAATCTTTTGATGTACACATGAGGTGAAAATATACATATCACAACATTATTACATACAGTGAAGCTAAACTTATTATTTAACAATTATAAGCTCTCCTTACAAATATATATACAATTTAAATTTGGGAACTTTTTAATTGGGGTTAAAGAAGCAAAAACACACTACTTTGACAACAGTAATGAGAAACCAAGTTCTGTAATTTATTTATTTTTTATTTTTTTTTTTTTTTGGGGGGGGGAGACAGAGTCTCAAGCTGTCACCCACGGAAGAGTGCTATGGTATCACAGCTCACAGCAACCTCCAACTCCTGGGCTTAAGTGATTCTCTTGTCTCAGCCTCCCAGGCAGCTGGGACTACAGGTGCCCACCACAACGCCCAGCTAGTTTTTTGTTGTTGTTGCTGCTGCTGTTGTTGCAATTGTCATTGTTGCTTTAGCTGGCCCAGGCCAGGCTGGAACCTGCCAGCCTTGGTGTATGTGGCTGGCGCCCAACCACTGAGCCACAGGCGCTGCCTGTAATTTTTTTTTTTAATGGAATCAGAGCTTGTTCTGCTGCTTCAGGTAGAGTACAGTGACAGCACCCAATCTTCAAAGCAAATCTCAAACTCATAGGCTCAAACGATTCTCCTGCCTCAGCCTCACCAGGAGCAGGGACTACAGGTGTTCACCATGACACCTTCCTAATTTTTTTTTTTTTATATTTTTAGTAGAGACAGGGTCTTGCTCTTGCTCAGGCTGCTCTCCAACTCCTGAGCTTAAAAAATCCCACTGCCTCAGCCTCTCAGAGCACTAGGATTATAGGCATGAGCTACCTCACCCTGCCAAATTCCATAATGTTTCAATATTTACCCATCATAGCAACGTCACAAAACTCTGTGTTACTCCTTTAGGTCTGGGTGACTTCAGTAGCCAACATCACCTTTTCTGCTATGATAAGGAAAACGACTCTAGTAATGAAGAAAAGAAATGCTCTTACAAGGTGCCCACACGTACAAATTCTACTTTAAATTTACAGACCTAAGTTATTCTCTCTTCTACAAAAAAGAAAGAGAGGCTCATGCTAACACTGCTATGTGCCTAGATTACAACCACTTCATAAAACAGGGAAAGAGTTATAATTTCCTAACTTGTTAGATATTCTTAACAAGCAGTTTTCTAACACTGCACTTAACCAGAACTCATTATGTCTTAATATCTTTTCATAAATAACATAGTAATTCAAATTTTCCTGGATATATCTGTGTTTTCTCATTAACAAGGGGGCTTTTGTATTGTGGAGAGAATGGTATTAAAATACAACTGTGTGCGTACAGAACTTCATTTAGCTATAATTCCACTATATGCCACGGTTAATAGAAGTTGGAAAATTATAAGTCAACACACCTTAGCGTGCTGTCTTCACGCATATACATAACAACAGAAGTGACACATCTCTAGGTCATTTAAATACAAAATCCACCAGTGTCCCTTTGTGTCTTAACCTTTGAATCAAGATGGTTCAAAACTAAGTTCCTGTAAGATCAAGGCAGCATCATTTTGAGTTGTGTCTTCTATTTACACTTCCTTAAAAAGAAAGTCTTTTAAATAGAAAAACTATAAACTGTATCTCTAACTGACACCTTTTAAAGTTTCTTTTTCATTGAATTTTAAAAACCATCTCCCTTTCTGAGTTAGCATCACTGGTTTTCCACTATTAAGCAATCTTGTAAGAATGCATATTCTGCTGACTCCTCTGTCCAGTCTGTTGTTTTCTGTATCATTAACATGTCAGCATGCAGACTCAGATACATAGATAAATAATCATAATGTAGGTGTCCAAAGTAAATGACTGAAATCTGTGCTCAGGGTCACACATACATCTGGATGCATGAATTTCAATCATTTACTTCTAACACTATGTTCTGTTTTCGCTGAGGCAGGAATTTCGATGGTGCCTGCCATAAGCCCATCTACCTGCTTTTCATAGGTTTTTTATTTTTCCATTAAATGCATAATCTCAATTCTCTTGACAAATCTCCGTGGTATTATTGCTCTCTGGTTCTAATTACAACCTCCCCCTTCCAAACCAAAATAAATAAATAAATATATATATATATATATATATATATATATATATATATATAAAACAATGATTTAAAACTTATGTTTTAGGCCAGGCCCAATGGCTCATGCCTGTAATCCCAGAACTCAGGGAGGCTGAGGCAAGTGGATTGCTTGAGCTCAGGAGTTCAAGACCAGCCTGAGCAAAAAAGTGAGCCCCCATCTCTACTAAAAATAGAAATACTAGCCGGGCATTGTGGCTGGCACCTGTAGTCCTAGCTACTCAGGAGGAGGAGGCAGGAGGATCACCTGAATCCAGGAGTTTGATTTGTTGTGAGCTATGACAATACAACAACACTCCTCCAAGAATAACAAATCAAATGCTCAAATACACACAGAGTGAGATTCTGTCTTAAAATGAAATAAATGAAATGCAATGTAATGAAATGAAACTTATATTTTAAAACCTTACCCCAAATAAATCACGTAGCTGCTTTAAATGTCACATGCTAACTTTTCACAGGGAAAATAAAATGCTCTAAAGAGGGGATGCTTCTTGCTGGATGATCTGAAAAACTTCTAAAAGTCTTTCTTTTTCATCAGTGTTCCATATTGCCATATAGCCATATACAAAATGATTCCAGAACTCGGTGCACAAGGTCTACAGATGAAGTCTTCACCTGCACCACCAATGTCCATACACACTCTCCCAAAGTCCGCATCCATTTTTAACATGAAAAAGCAACCCCATTTCATCCGCCAGCTGGGAATTTAAACTTTAAAGGCGTGCTTACAAGAGCAGAACACCATCATTATTACTAGTGCCACTGGAACTACAAGCAATTAGAAGTAGGTTGGGGGCAGGAAAGTAGAAATACTCAGCAGAATTTAATTGAATGAACTGGATTTGGCAGCAATCTCTGGGTCAACACCCTACTTCTATAAACAATG
Organism: Loris lydekkerianus; assembly: GCA_963574355.1. Lineage (NCBI taxonomy): Eukaryota > Metazoa > Chordata > Mammalia > Primates > Lorisidae > Loris > Loris lydekkerianus. The sequence continues at coordinate 7,151 of CAUYPK010077262.1, read as the reverse complement.
CCACAGAATTTTTAAGGACAATACAAGGCACTCATATTTAAACTTTCAAGTATCAAATAAGAACACTTAAGGCCACCACCCTCAGGTTCAAGTATAGTTTTAAGTACCCTGCTTCTTCAAAAGGGGAAGAGAAAAGATTTTGCCAACTGAGTCAGCAGGACACTTTCAAAGCCATACCTGGATTTCCTTACTTGTCTTTAGTATTACTTTTTATCTATACTACACAGAAGGTTGAATTTCTTAAAAACAGATTTTACTCCGTGTCTTTACTCATATTACATTAATCCAAACATCATCACACTGAAACAATTAAGGATTACTGAAAATTCTTTACCAGTAATTTCTGCTGAAAAGGACATATCATTATGAAATAATTAGAGATTTAGAATGTCTCAAACTGGATTTGTTTCCAATATGTCAGTGCTCCCCACGATAATAAGGAAAATAACGGAAAGATGAAATTAAAAGTAATCAAGATTTAGCAAACATGTGAGGATCAAAATAAGCACAGAATTGATGATACGTGTTAATAACCCCTTAAGAGCTATTCCCAAAACATGTAACATTCACAAACTGGCCATAATCAATACAACTTGTCTGAGCCAAATTTGAATAATAAAAAACAAAGAAGTGTGAAACACTTCTCACAAATTTATATGTTACTGAAAGCACCATTTTTCCCCTACCAGGGACGTGAATATCGTGACTAATTCTCAATGGTTTCACAACCATTCTTACAAAAGACCACCAGAGGGCGCATAGAACCAATGGCACTTCTCCAAAAATAAATTATAAAGAAAAAAATTACATTTTATGTATGGGGCTGTATTTATCTCTTGCCTATTATTATTGTTTGGTATTTATGAACTAGCTCCAAAAGATTAATATTACAAAATGAATCTAATTTTTTAAAGATTAACATTAAGAAAAGGAATGTAATTTGTAACAGACAATGTAATACTACCAAAGATAAGCTAGGCATTGTTGGAATAGCCTAAACATAAAGCACACGGTGGGAATCACTTTCTATCATTTATATTTCCAGTCAGTAGCTTCAAAGTATTCTGCAGAAAAAAATAAATTTAATTCTAAACAATCACATGGAGCACTATTCCTATGAAATTATATAAGTACTAACTTGTATCCTAATATTTTGTTCATGCTCAAAAGCTGACCTCCTCTTTCAGCGAGATGTTTGGGTAGCATGAGGGTATTCATTGAAACTGTATTTTAGTAGAAGATTCCATGTTAGTAATCAGAATCTTTTGCTAACATTGCAACTGTCAGCCTCATAAATAAATGAATAAACACATAATTCATCAAGAACTACGAATAGACTGATGGAACAGAAAATATCGGTATAATTTTGAAGCCATAGGAAAATGCTCTAAAACTAATCAAGAAACTTTTCAAAAAAATATTAAGGAATAAACACAAAGAATGTTACTTTCAACTCTAGAAAACATTTTAAAGGAGTCCAATTTCTGTACCAACCTGCCTTTTCCTGATGTCTGAAGTGGCTCTTTTGAGGTTCCATGACCTTGAAAACCTCAGCGCCTTCACTGAGTCCTTCCGAGAGACACCAGAAAAAGTATAATACATTTTTGCAGGTTTCCCTCTGTCTGCCATCTCAATCCTCAGAAAGGCAAAATCCACAATGACCCCAATTTCAAAACTATCTATAGAAGAAAATGATCCCCCAAATAAACAGTCTGTCCAAAACCCAAATACACAACCTATGTTTTGCTCAGTCTTCAGGAAAGGGTAGAAACTGAAAACTGCTGGCAAACAGAACAGAACCCATTCCACTTTAGTGACCGCCACAGACGGCGTGGACTCTGCATATGGTAGCCAAGGACACCAGCTGAACTAAAATAAAACAACCTTCACCCGTCAAACAGGACAGGAGTAGTTCGTCAAGAGTAAAATAGGATGACAGGGTGTAGCAACACACCTTGGAGTCAGCAGGGTGTGAGTATGTACATCAGGTTCAAAGACGTCTCTTAACTCATTCCTTGTCAAAACAGAGATAGCTACAGGTTAGGATAAAATCATAACTCCTGCCTCAAAAAACAGGAGCCCACGTAGCAAGGCTATTTTGTTAGGTTCTTTGAACATTCTCTTCTTCCAATTAATGAGAAATGGAGTGAGCAAATGCTCAAATACACACATTTTACTATGAAAAACACAGAATGAAATTGGCACAAGCATTATAAATTAAGGTCTGAAACACCCCTTCTCTATCCTAGAAAGGAAAAGAAGGGTATTTTTATAAAACCCTTTCAAAAGGAAACAAGAACATCGTCCCTCAATTTTTATCTTAGGTCTAAATGAACTGAGATTGAGATCATGAAAGCAAAACATGAGAAAAAGGAAAAATAATAGGTCCCTAGTGATCAATAGATACTATGAATACTTACAGTATAATTAATACTCATACTATTATTAATCTTGGGCCTCACAAACTCAGTGCTTTAGGATACACAAAACTAATGTGCATTCAAGGTAATACATCCTTTAATTTAGCAAGGATGCATAAGATTTTTTAACAAGAGGTATACAATCTTTTTTTCCACATCTTGGACTTAAGCGATTCTCCTGCCTCAGCCTCCCAAGTAGCTGGGACTACAGGCACCTGCCACAACGCCCGGCTACATTTTGGTTGTACTTGTCATTGTGTGGCAGGCCCGGGCTGGATTCAAACCCCTCAGCTTTGGTGTATGAGGCTGGTGCCTGAGCAGTTAAGCTACAGGCCCCGAGCCTATACAATCATTTTTTTAAAACACATACACACACCCAAGCATTAAAGAAACTATGTAACTGAAGAAACAACATAACCAAACATTAGCCAGTGCCAGAAATAGAAGATAGCATATGAATAATACAAATACAAGACATTTAAAAGCAACAGTATTTAACAAAGTATCATATACTGCAGTGCTGCTCAAAGTGTGGTCCCAGTCTACATGAAGTACAAAAATAGATTAAGTTCTGTAAACAACTGCAACTTGACCAAGTAATTGTATGTTTGTTAATTCTAATAATAAATAGATGAAATAAACACAGGGAAGACACAAGCCCTTTTTTCCCTAGTAATTCCTTTGCATTGCATTTTACAAAAAGTACTGCCCGTTTGTGGTGGCTCACAACGGTAACCCCAGCATTTGGGGAGGCCAAGGTGGGAAGACTGCTGGAGGCCAGGAGTCCAAGCCCACCCCAGACAACACATCAAGAGCCCATCTCTTCAAAAACTAAAAATAATAGCCAGGCATGGCGCACACCTGTAGACCCAGCTACTGGGAAGACCAAAGAGGCAGGAAGATCGCTTGGGACCAGAAGTTTTGAGGGTGCAGTGAGTGAGCTATAAATAGGCCACTGCACTCTAGCCTGGATGACAGAGCAAGATCCTGTCTCCTTATAGGAAATAATAATAGTAAGTATATAGACACATATTTTCTTTTTCTTGCAAAAAAACAAAAGAAGTCTAGTTCTTCACAAAGGCAGCTTGAGAAACAGGTGGGTAGGCAGAATATTCCTTCCTTTGGGGAAGGCAGGGGGAACGGAGACCTGGCCCTAAGGAGGAAGCACTCACCCTCCAGAGGCTGACCTGAATATACCCTCTAAGTATCTAGCCTGAATATTTCCACCTACATATGGAACATTTCTTGCTTTAAAAGTAATTGGGATGTAGTTATACTAAAGAAGAAAAAAGATACAAGACCCAGCCAATTTACAGAGCACTACACAAAACTGTCAGAGCTGAAAATAGCTTGCTACATTTCCACCTCCCCACCCTTCTCAACGGCTTCCTAACAGTGAGCGTGTTCTGTTTGCTTCAGCATCTCAAATCATGCCCAGGTACTCCATTAACCTGTGGGAGCTAAATTAAAGAAAACGGTGCGGTTACAGCAATGCAGCTGCAGCGTCACGGCAGCCTCCAGCTCCAGGCAGCGGAGAGGTCCCTGCTGACCCTGCCCATCAGAGCTCACAGCAGAATGCCTGAGCATAAAGGTCAGCATTCAACCGTATCCTCAAAAAGAAGTCACTCTTGCCCATCTTTTGTAAGAAAGTCAGTCAAGCAATTTACCAAACATTCAGATGCCAAGAACTTCAGAATTCTAAAAAACACATTCTCCAATTCTCATTCCAGGAGATCTTTCGATTTTCTACTACATGCCTTGATTGTATCAAATAAGTTCTTTTTACAGTGGTACTCAGGGGCATCAAACACCTAAAGGTTCTGACAGCCATAAATCTGTAGCCACTTTCTGAATCAGATTTTCTTTTTTTTTTTTTTTTTTGAGACATAGTCTCACTATGTCACCCTCGGTAGAGTGCCATAGCGTCACAGCTCACAGCAACCTCCAGCTCTTGGGCTTAGGCAATCCTCTTGCCTCAGCCTCCCGAGTAGCTGGGACCACAGGCGCCCACCACAACGTCCATGCGGCTATTTTTTTTTTTTTTTTTTTTTTTTTTGGTGGTTGCATTTGTCACTGTTGTTCAGCAGGCCCCGGGCTAGGCTCAAACCTGCCAGCCTCGGTGTATGTGGCCGGCGCCCTACTCACGGATCTATGGCACTGAGCCTGAATCAGATTTTCAAGACCTATTTTAGAAACAAGACTACCATTGTCTCACCACTCTAATGCATTTCAAATTCCCAACTCTAAATTTTATGTTACTCTCATCCAAATGCTTGGATGCAGGAAAATAGAAGCAGTTCCAATCCCACATTTTATGCTGTATCTCCTCATTAAAAGTTTCTGGTGTTTTCCAGCACAGTTAAGGGCTAGTCATAAGTCCAGAGTCCGTACCTCAGAGGAACCCAATTAAGATTACCCAGTTGGAGAGATGCAAACCCTTGCCACATGCCTTTAAACACCATCTGTTGTTCTATAGGGTTGTGACTCCCTAACGCCTATCTCCAACTTGAATCTCTCCCCATGGGCTTGGACACCCCATGACCTACCTGACACCTCTGTTTAATGTCTGATAGGCATTTCAAGTCCAAAAATGTCTCAACATGGTTCGGAATCCATAGCACAGTGGTTACGGCGCCAGCCATATGCACTGAGAGTGGTGGGTTCGAACCCAGCCCGGGCCAGCTAAACAACAATGACAACTGCAATAAGAAAATAGCTGGGCATTGTAGTCCCATCTACTTGGGAGGCTGAGGCAAGAGAATTGCTTGAGCCCAAGAGTTGGAAGTTACTGTGAGCTGTGATGCCACAGCACTCTACCAAGGGTGACACAGTGAGACTCTGTCTCAAAAAGAAAAAAAAAAAAAAGTCCAGCAGGAGACTTCTCCTGTGCCCAATCCTCTCCTCAGTGATTCACATTCCAGCAAATGAAGTCTCCATACTCCCAGATTCGCTCCAGTCACAACTGGAAAAATCATCCTTAATTCCTTGTTTACGCTTATTCCTAACGGCCAAAAATGATGGAAAATTCTACTTCCAAACGTTATATCCCAATTCCATTCATTTTTTTATCCAGTTTTCACTACAGTCTCGGCCACATCATCTCTTTCTGGAATGGATGGCAGTCTTCTCCCAGGTCACCCCTCTCTCTCTCTCCCCCAAGCACAACACACTCTTCCCTGCAGCAATCTTCTAAAAATTGCTTCATTACATCATTCCACAGCTCAATAGTTCTGTGACTTTTTACTGCATTTAATAGCAAATCTCAAAACCCTTTCATCTGGAATGTGACGCTGACCCTGATCTAGGCCCTACCACCCTCCCCAGCCTTTTCCTTTTTCCCTCCTGGTTGCTGGTAGCACCTCTGCCACATTAACTCCCTTTTCATCCAGAATCACCTCGGACCTTTTTCTGCATGAGGTTTTTGTATATGTTGCTCTCTCTGCCCTGTCCCCAGCAGTACCCAGGTCTGCCTCCTTCTCATCCAAGGCCTGGACCACCCGTCTCCTCCTGAGAGATGCCCTTTCCCTGCACCTGATACAGCCACCCAGTCCCCTCGTCCAGCACATCTCACACCCACCTACATGGTCTACACGCCTCATTAGGAGAAAGTCTGTGAATCAGCAACTGCCCCTTCCTGCCTGCTGACAGATCCTCAAATACACACATTAGGGACTAAACGAGCATTTCTTAAATGAATGCCGGAACGAAAGAATCAGTCTGCAAGATGTGCCTAACCTTTGTTCAAACAGATCCTACAATTTCAGTTTGAAATATGAACAACAGGTGTCAATATCAATAAGCATGAACTGTGGGACAAGGGTGTATGACACCTGACTCTTTGACAAAGTCACATAAGATGACATAGAAGAAGAGAAGAGAAATCTGACACAATGAAATAAACTTTAAAAATCCAAATCTGTGTTAACTAAACTGGCTTCTTTCTCCAACCCCCAGACAATAACTAAAATGTTATTTGGGATAAAAGAGAATTAGAAAAAGTAAGTGAGTATGGGGAAAATACGTGGTTTCTCTCTCTCTCTCTCTCTCTCTTATTTTTTTTTGAGACAGAGTCTCACTTTGCCGCCGTTGGTAAAGTGCTGTGACATCACGGCTCACAGTAACCTCCAACTCCTGGGCTTAGGCGATTCTCTTGCCTCAGCCTCTCTAGTAGCTGGGACTACAGGCACCTGCCACAATCCCCGGCTATTTTTCTGGTTGTAGTTATCAATGGTTGTTTGGCAGGCCCAGGCCGGGTTTGAACCCACCAGCTCCGGCATATGGGGATGGTGCCGTAACCACTGTGCCAAACCTGGTTTCTCTCTTTTGAAATGGGAATGTTACCATCTACCCTGTAGGTTTGACAGAGGGTGAGGCCAGTTCCTGCTGACTACCGCACGTGGTGCACAAGGTCAAAACCAATTTGTCGTGTGTTAGTTGACTCATTCTGTACTCGTGAGCAAAAGGAACAGGCTCTGCCTGCCGTCTTATTCCTTTCCTGTAAAATCTAGGAGAAAAAAATTTGCTATCTCCTCTATGATTTCTATATTTTTACAAAGATCATTTTTAGAACTTAAATTGATTCTCCAAAATTATCCAGAAAATATTAATGAAGACAAAGAACCCAGCTCTCATCTACCCTCTTCCTCCTTTTTGGTTTATTTGGTTTTTTATTTTGGGGGGTGGGAAGATGATAGAGTCTGTGTTTGCTTCCACAAATACTAAAAATATATA
>CAUYPK010077254.1:0-18427 GCA_963574355.1 Loris lydekkerianus | reverse complement strand
AGTCTCTGGCCAGGAGAAGGGCTCTGTGCAGAGGCAGGGAGGGCTCCAGAGGGCACACAGCTACCCGAGTCCCTGGCCAGATGAACGGGCTAGTGTGGAGGCTGGGAGGACAAAGGAGGGAGGATGCAGGGTTGCGTGTCTCCTGCAGTTCCTAGTCAGGGAATGTGGAGGCCTGGTGGGTGCAGGTCACCGGTTGGGGTCGCTGCACAGCTCTTATGGAGGTCTGGGCGGCGCCACACCCTGGAGTTTGAGGTTGCTATGAGCTGTGACGTCAGGGCATTCTTCCCAGGGCAACAGCCCAAGGCTCCAGTGTGCCAAAACCGTCCCACTCTGCCCCTAAGGATTAAGGCTGTAAGGCAGCTCACTCCCTGCCTTTAGGCTGCTCAGTCACTAGTTTACTTTGTCCTGCCCCTTCCTTGCTCTGGGACCCTGAGGGCGGAGCTTGCCCGAGCAGTTCTTTCACAATGGCTTACTTTGCCCAGCTCAGTGGCTCATTGTGGGGTCCTTGACAATGCCCAACGCTCTCCACACTCCTGCTCATGCTCTCCCCAAGGCAGCTCAACTGAGTGCCAAGGCCAAGAATACCAAAACAGTTCACAGGTAAGGCCTTTCTGGTTAGCAGTCTCACTGCTGCTTGTACTCACAGTTGCCGGTGTGATTAGGTTGATCGAACACACACAGCCACTTGCCAGTTTTCCACTGTTTTTGTCCTCCTTCTGGGGTCCAGAAGTCCCTTGCTGGCTCCCTGTATTCTCAAAGGAATGATTATAGGCAGATCCCACCAGCCAGAGATGCCTGGAGTCTTGTCTCCCCAGACTCGCTGTACCCAGTTACAGGGAAGCTGTTACTCGGCCGCCATCTTTAATCCAATTCATCACAATCATTTTTTTATGACATTTTTTAACAGTAAGGTTTTGAAAGTTAGAAATTGATAATTGACTGTTTCAAAGGTCTACTGTAAGGATTCCCAAACCTAAAAATTATTTGGAAACAATTAGAGCCAAATACCTGAAATGAGGTTGAACTCTCTGTAATTTTCCCTCTAATGGTTGCTAGAGGAAAAAAATCCAGCTATCCTGGATTTTTTATCATATGACCCTTTCAAGTCCTTCCATACTGAGGTTGGAGTTTGTTTGATTTCATGACTCCTTTGCCAACCCGTGAGAACAAGTAGGGCGATAGTGGGTCAGTGAAGAAGGGGAGAGTGAGGTGACTTAGATCCAAAGATAATTTTCACTGTTTTTACCATTTTTTAATTTACCTGGGAAGGAAACCATGATGTGTAGGTGGCCTAGAAAGAGCAGGAAATAAGAAATGGGCGTGTGAGCACATTGGTGTTACCAGACACAGGCCTGATAAAAGTCTATGTTTTATTTTTGTGTTCCCTTTTAAAAGAAATGATTGTTTAATTATTATTATTCTAGCCTCTGTCATTCATTCAAGATTCTCTCACTAGCCATTCAAGTGCGGATCTGCAAGTGGGCGGTATGAGTTTGTATATTTACCATAGCACTTCGGGAAGTGCTAAAGTAAATCCTATGGCTGAGAGGTTTCTTCTACAGTCCTTGAGGAGCACAGATTGTTTTGCTTTCTCTGTTATTTATTTAACTTATAAAATTAAAGTGTGAGAGCACATATACCATGTACACAATTCAGAGAATACCTGCTATTCTATACATTTCAATGTAAGAGTATTAAAAATAAAACAAAAATAAAGTTCTGGGGCCTATTCTGCTAGTGCTTTTTTATCAATTAATAAATTTACCATCTAACTAGATTGAAAATTTTGCATGTTTATCTAATGTTTCAAAGCTATTTCTTCCTAAAGTAATAGAAAAAAATTTAACAGCAGCAGAAAAATTAATAGCAAAGGGGGAAAAACAAGATATACAGCAACTAAAGAATCTTCCCTTTCTAATTAAATTTTTGCTACATTAGTTTGTCTTTGTTGAAGCTTATTTCAGGACCTCGTTCAATATACTTAGAATTAAGGAGTTTGAAAACAACTGAACCATATGCACTACATATTTACTATACAGTGATGTACATAGTTTGTTCAAAGTTATCGTTTAGATAACATCTCTAATTCCATGTTGATCTGTTGCACCATAAGGGCAGGGAGCATGTCTAACCTACCAGTAGTCTCAAATAAATATTACTCTATACTAATATTTTTATGCATACCACCCTACAATACTTTTAATGTGTCCCTCAAATTTCTGTGTTTGAAACTTATCCCCAATGTAGCAGCAGAGGGAGGTAGGACTTTTATGAAGTGATTAGACCATGGGGGCTCTGACCTCATGAATGGAGTAATTCCTTCATGGATTAATGGGTTAATGGACGATTGGGTTATCAGGAATGGAGCTTGCTGGTGGCCCTGTAAGAAGAGTAAGAGAGATCAGAGCTAGCACATGAGCCTGCTCAGCCCTCTCACCACATGAGGCCCAGCACTGCCAGCAAGAAGGCTCTCAAATTTAAGTAGATGCCTCACTTGGACTTTCCAGCTTCCATAACCATAATTTCCCTTTCTTTACAAATTACCAGTTTCAGGTATTCTGTTAGAAGCAACAGAAACAGTGTACTATACACAACCAGGAGCCCATTTTCCTTACTATCTTCTCATCCAGCAAGAACCTCCCTCTGTCTGACTTTGCTTGACTATGTGCTAATGTCAAGCTCCTTTGACCACCAAACCTATCACAGACCAGAGCCCTGAGCAAACTGGCCCAGTGTCTTCTCTGTAATGAATCTCCCCTTCTGCTGCCTATTAGCAAAACAACTTTTCAGGAACTTGTGGTATAGCTGTTCCACTTTCTCTGAGGCTGCTTTTCCAGAAAGAAGTACCACTGTTAGGCATGTCTACTTATTCCAGAACCAGACCTTTTAGACCACATTGTTGTCTTTTTGCCTTTTAGCAGCAGACACTGTCTAGCACTGACCTTCAGGAAACTCACTGACACCAGATGAAATGAGGTACTGTCTCAAATTCTCACCCCTATTGTGAGTGATAATATCTTTATTGGTAAATGGTGATTAGTCCTCTGGGAGGAGGGAGTTATTGTAAAGGCTTAGGTGCAAACATGTATTAATATCCACTCAAAGAATTCCAGTACATGTATGGGAGGGAGTGCATATAAGGGAAGGAATAATTTGAAATGTCAGGTGGCATCCTTTGAACTCCTGTGCTGCCTTATCATCAAGTAATCTACCTCTCTCTGCAATGTCACTGGCAGCATTTAGCTGTTCAACCTATTGATCTATTTAGACTCTAGAGCAGTGGTTCTCAACCTTCCTAATGCCGTGACCCTTTCATACAGTTCCTCATGTTGTGGTGACCCCCAACCACAAAATTATTTTCATTGCTACTTCATAACTGTCATTTTGCTACTGTTATGAATCATAATGTAAATATCTGATATGCAGGAGATCCCCAAAGGGGTCGCAACCCACAGGTTGAGAACCACTGCTCTAGAGTCTATTTAAATTGAATAAAACAACATAGCCTGAACTTTGGTTATCTATAAGACCAAAAGAGTAAAAGTAATTCACATGACTATTAATTGAACCTTTCTTAAGTAAATGTGCAATTATGAAAAAGAATAAAGCAGCAAGATATTTGCCATAGGAGCTTGACATCAGATAAGGTAGGTCTGATAAACTAATAAAGCAAGGTGGAAAGATACATATGTAATTATGCTGCCTTTACCAAGAATATCCCTGAGAAAACTGCTAGAAACATCAACAAGAGAAAAGTTACCACGATTCCCTCTAAAACGGAGACCAGAGTTGCTGGCCCAGGAGTAGAAGGGAGACTTAATGTTTACTACACAACCTTTTGGATTTTGCATAGTGCATTGAAGTTATTTACAGGTTCAAAACAATTAGTTAATTTTATAAAAAACAGCCTAGGTATTCTAATTAGACAGACTTGGATTAGTGGTCTGATTATGGTTGCCAAATAAAAAGCAGGACACCCAGTTAATGTGAAATTCAGAAACACAATGAAGAAATTGCATGTACCATGCTAAAGAATTAGTTGTTCTTATTTAACATTCAAATTTAACTGGGAGTCCTGTATTTTTAATTACTCAGTATAGTAAACTTTGATTCTGATCTCACCATTTATTTGTTTGTGACCCTGAACAAGTGTGTTAAGTCAGATTCCTCTGAAGCAGAGGGAGGGGTCCCTTGGGTAAACTCTGGAATGTAAGTTCGGTCTCAGAGTTGTCCCAATTTGTATTGCAGGACCTAGGCTTCATACTCCACCCCACCCTCCATACCAGCAGCTCTGGCAGGTAAAGGAGGAAACATAATCTCTCAGGCCCTTTCAGCCCTCTGCACATGCTGGTACACCGGCCCTAGTAGTCCAAGGACAATCTGCCCAAGAAAAGCCACAGCTGCGGGCAAAAGGAAACTGTCAAAACATTTAAAAAAAAAAAAAAAAAAAAGCCAAGTAGGTCACTGGGAGTAATGGCAAGTGCGGTCAGTCGTATTCCTGTGTCTGTCCTGAACCCATGTATTGTTCCTATGGACTCCCCAGTGATATAGAATAGCTGCTGCTTATGCTGCTTACCATGTTCTAAAAGACCAGAAACTTTGCCTTCAAGGGGCTGTCTGTGCTCCATCACGCCAGACTCTCTTGAACGAGCAATGACTCCATCGTCATGCACTCTTTGTCATACTTCATTTACTATCAAGTGGGTCCCTCAGACCAGGGTGATGTTTTACCAGGGGGGAGGCCCTCTGGGCCCCTAGATGTGATGTTGGCTGAGGAGCTCCAGAAGGAGGGAAAGCCCATGTGTAGCATGTATCTGTCTGGTAGGGATGAGTTCCTTTGAGGGACACCTTGGAAGAAGGACTGGAGGAACCCTTGCTCTGTACACTGATCATGGATTGCATGGAATTCTGTCTACCCATTTCCCCGTACAAATCACCCCCAAATGTGGCTCAAACAACAATTATCTTATTGCCTAGCATGGTTTCCAAAAGTCAGAAATTTCCCAGGGCTCAGTGGGGCTGTTCTGACTGAGTACCCCAGAAGCAGGCCTCGAGGCAAGAATCAGTGTGCAGTCATTTGTTAAAGGAAGTGCCCAGGAGAGACCTATGGAGGTGTGAAAGAGAGGAGACAAAAGAGAGAAGCAGACACTGATCTCAGGCAAAGTTCTGCAGAGGGAAGGCTTTAGCCTGATCCAGGGACAACTCTGGAGTGTCAGCTGTCCTAACCTCATACAAGGGGGCTGAGCTTTCACACTGCTACACCTGCCATCATATGTTGTCCACTACCCAGAGCAGCAGGGAAGACGGAGGGGACACGAACTCCAAAGCACATCTGACTCCATGTGTGTAGCTACAGAACCTGCCTCAAAATGCTCTTCACTGTCTGTTTTGGATTTTTAAAATGGAAATAATATTTGTATCTACCTGTTTTTTTTTTGGTTTTTATTATTTTTTATTTTTATTTTTTATTTTTTTCATTTTATTTTTTATTTTATTTTATTTTTTAATTTTATTTTTATTATTTTTATTTTATTTTATTTTATTTTTATTTTTAGTATTTATTATTTTTATTTATTATTAATTTTTTGGCTTTTATTATTTTTAATATCAATACATGTATACAATGTGTAATGATCCAATGAGGATAATTAACATACGAACATTTAAAATCCTCTCTTCTAGCTATTCAAGAACATACCATGAATTGTTCATTATAGTCACCCTACAGTGCTATAGAACACTGAAACTTATCCCTCCTTTCTAGCTTTACTTTGTATTCATTAACCAACATCTCCTTATATACTCTCCCTTCTTCCTTCCCAACCTCTAATAACCACTATTCTACTCTCTTTTTCTATGAGATCAACTCTTTTAGCTCCCACATATAAGTGAGAACATGCAGTATTTGCCTGGAGGACATATCGTCCCCCAGGTTCACCCATGTTGCCTCAAATGAAAGGATTTTATTATTTTTTTTATAGCTGAACGTATTTCATGGTGTATATATAACACGTTTCCTTCATCCATTCACACAATGTTGGATGCTCAGGTGGATTTCCTATCTTGGCTATCACAGATAGAGCTGTAATAAACATAGGGATGCAGATGTCTCTTCAACATACTGATTTCCTTTCCTTTGGATATATGCTCAGGAGTGGGATTGCTGAATCATATGGTAGTTCTATGTTTTTATTTCTGAGGAACCTCCATATTCTTTTCCATAATAGCTGCTCCAACAGAGTACAAGGGTTCCTCTTTCTCCACATCCCTCCCAGCATTTTGTTGTTGTTGTTGTTGTTGTTGTTTGACTTTTTGATAATATCCATTGTAATTGGGGTGAGATGATTTTCTGGTTTTGATTTACATTCCTCTGATGATTAATGATATTGAGTATTTTTTCCTGTACCTGCTGGCCATTTTTATGTCTTTTTTTGAGTGGTAGCTATTTAACTCATTGCCCATTTTTTAATTGAATTATTATTTTTTGCAGTTGAGTTCCTATCTACCTAATTGTTTAGGATTAAATAAAATTATGCACATAAAATTTTTACCATACAATCTGACACTACTGCAAGAATAGTATTGCAAATCATTATTTGGAGCAGAAATTATCCAAACTATGCAATTTATTTTATATGTAATATTTTCTCTAAATTCTATATAGAAAATACTTCACCAGTTATCAAAAGCAAATGTATTTGGAACTTCTAAATGGGTCTGGACAATATTATCACATTAAAAGAGCTTCAGGGAAGTTCGTTGTAGATTCAAGTACCTCAGTACCCTCTTACTAAAAATGTGATATTGGCTGTTTCTAAATAAGCCTACAGACCAAGACGCTTTGTCCTAACTTATTGAGATGTGTTATTGCTTCTGTTGTTGAGATTTTGTTAGTAGTACTTTACCATAATGATAGAAATAGCATGTCAAACTCACATAGCTATATTTTTTAAAAATGAATTTTATATTTTAAAATTTTCATAAGAAACTATTAATAACTTCAAGAGATCCATTGTGCAGTATGGTAACTGTAGTTAATAATAATGTGTACTTGAAAATTGGTAACTGAATAGATTTTAAGTGTTCTTACCAAAAAATATAAGTACATGAGGGAATGCATGCTAACTAGCTTGATTTTGATATGTTTAGCCAATTTATAATGGCTAAATTGTGTTGGACATTGTAAATGAACATAACTTTTGTTATTTATGATAAAGAAAATTTTAAGAAGAAGATATGAATTATTTTCACATCTAATACATTTCTACACATTCTGAATACTGCCCGGCATTTAAAAAAGCCTTCAAAAATATTTGAATCAATGAATTAACAAATGATATTCAAAACAGTTGTGAAAAGTGGTGATAATTACAAACCTCCAATCTCTTATCCACCAATCTAAAAATACAAAGAACTGAAAACTAATTTCTTTTTCCCAGAATTTAGTTGGTGGCAAAGCCTAATGGGACCTGAACTCATCAGGTGGCAAAACCTGAAGTGAACTGATCGGTGCCCATTTACTATGAATATTCACATTTCACTACAGATACACTAGTGTGTTTGATTATATAGTACTGTCCCAGGCACCTCTGGTAGACTTAGATTAAAATGTGGGTATAATAAATGTACCATAATAATTTTCTTAAGTGCCAAACAAATTCTGAATTCCAAAATATATATGGCTGAAGGGATTGCTGTATTGTATACCCTTTTCTATGACTCTACCTTCCATTAAACACTCCTGTGGCTTCCCAATGGACGTGGATGAAATCCCCACTCTTTTGCATGACGGCAAGGCCTTGCAGGACCCAGCTGCAAGGACCCATCCTCCCCAGCATAATCCTTCCCACTCTCAGGTGCTCTGCATGGCTCTTCACCGAGTTATTTTCACCTCATGCCATTTGCACTTGTAACTCCTGTTAGCACTGTTCTTCCTTGCTCCTCCTTTTTTACAGAGGTCCAGTTTCTTCTTTCAGGTATAACTCAAATTTGTCTTCCACACAAGAGGCCTTTCCTAACTTACCCTCTATTGGTTCCTGCTACTAATCTCTACCAAGCACCCTGTTTAGTTCCTTCAAAGCAATTACATCTATCTATAATTATTATTTTAGCTTTTGTTTGTTGTCTGCTTCTCCCTCCAGATTCTGAACTCCATGAAGGCAAGGCCCTTTCACTTTATTCAATTTCGTATGCCCAGACCTTAGCGCTACATCTGGCACACTGCAGTTGCTCAACATATATTTGCTAATTTGAATGAATGAATCATCAAACAATTTTCATCTCAGACATGCAACCATTGGGTAAGACTCAAAGACCTCATCAGATAACGAATCAAAACTAATACACTAAGAAAGAACTAACTTCTTATATGTGAATATAAGTTGTATATAACTTTGTTCTTGGTATAAAGAACTTATTTTAAATCCTGAAAGCATCAATGCAGGTATGCAAGCTCTGGTTATAAGAGAGATGATAAGGGATTCTCTACTTGGCAATTACTCTGATGACATTTTAATAAAATCGTCTCTTGGACTTACTGCCTTTGTTAACATGTGCAGCCTCGTTCTGGCCTGGTGCCGTATTTCTTGCTTTATGTGTTTCCATGGAATGGAAACAGTGCCATTTCCCCATAAGAAACTGATTTTAAAGGAAAATTTTCTAGGATTCTAGAATTACCTCTTATTTCCAGAATGTAGTGTCTAAGTTCTCCTAAGAACTCTTTATTGGTGTGTTAAATTTTGTTTCCACATAAAATCAGAAAGTTTTGAGTTTGTATCATATCTGTCATGATGATTTCTCCAAGGTTTCTGGGAGTGATAAAATTTTGTACAATGATGCACTATGTGTATAAGCCTCCAGAATTGGCCATTTGCCAAAAGTCTGCTTGTCCCAGAAAGGGTGGCGTTTTTTGTCCCTGTGTTTCTGCCCTGCAGCTAAGGGAGGAAGCTGAGTTTAGTGGTTAGTGCAGTAGACTGAGTCAGCAAGCTTAGCTTCTATATTTGGTGATGTGATTTGCTGAAAACCTTTTGTCAAACCAACTCTGACTAAATGATGAAAGAAGTCTTTGTTCTCCTATATGTAACTTTCCTATAATTTTGTGTGAATACTATCTTCATTGCTACTATTCTGAAATTCTGGAACATATCTCTGGGATGTTTGTCCCTTCTATTTCTTTTAGTGATGGCCTGGTTAGAAGCAGCAGCAATTAAGAAACAAACTAAACCAAATACCAGACCCCAGCTTCACCCACATACACCCACACCCAAATGAGTTGCACACAGGGGTGTAATCATAGGTTATGTACAACATAACAAGGCTATTTGTCCACACAGATGAGAACAAGAATAAAGGCCTCTGGAGCTGGGCCCAAATAAGCACCAAGGTCTTGCATAAAAGCCCATGCAACAAGAGCGAGCAAAATAATCCCTTACAGTATAGATAAAATGTTGATCCTTTAACTTTTAACTTTTTCACTCTCTTCAGATACTTAATGTAAAAAGGAAAAAAAAAAAAATGTTCCCTGTTAAAGTAGATAAAGTACCTGTTGGGTACAAAATATTTTGTAGGGTAGAAGTTTCCTTACCCAGGTGCCTACTACATTCTAACTTTGTGAAGCTTTGTTTGCAGCCAGGCAACACTCAGGCTAACAACACAGGTAAGTACTTTGGGGGTTCTAACTAAAGGGTAAATATTTGTTAGATAATTTTAAACAATTCCATTACATCAAAGTAAAAGAAGAATGTTCATCAAACTATTGTTAATAACTGCAGAATTTGTTCAAAAACTTAAACATTTGTCAATAGAAAAGTAATAAATAAAAGAGCAGAAATAAAGTTAAATTTTATAAAGTAAAAAACTTAAATAAACAAGTATAGAATACTGTGCTACATGAACCCATGTATAAACTGTTTGGGGTATATATGTATATAAATATATGAAGAATTATTTGAGTGCATAGATATTAATAGTGATTTTCTATGAACAGGAGACTTTCAGAGATATTTACTTTCTTCTTTATGTTCTTCTAAAGAAGGTGTCCTCAAACTTTTTAAACAGGGGGTCAATTCACTGTCCCTCAGACCATTGGAGGGCCAGACTATAGTTTACAAAAAAAACTATGAACAAATTCCTATGCACACTGCACATATCTTATTTTGAAGTAAAAAACAAAACGGGAACAAATACAATTCATACCACCTCATGTGGCCTGCGGGCTGCAGTTTAAGGACCCCTGTTCTAAAGTATGTTCTAATATAAATTTATCATAAAAATACAAATAAAGCTATTTTAATTAAAATATTTTTGCATTTTTCTTATCACTGATAGATAAGCAATAAGTAAGAAATTAAGCATCATCACAATCCCAACAGATAACCACTATTAACATTCCTGTATATTTTATTACATATGAAAACTTATTGTTACACAAATGGTATGGTACGTACATAATATTTTATAATCAAGGGAGAGGAGAGGGTGGTTTGGGGTGCTCCCACTGAATGGGCACAATGTAAGGGTATATGGCACACCTTTTGGGTGCAGAACATACTAATCAGAGGGACTCTACTTAACAAATTCAAATATTGTGATTTGGTTGTTTGTACCCTCACGTTAACCTGAAATTAAAAAAGAATTGTAATAATTTTTTCACTTTATAGTACATTATGAGCCTTTTTTCAAACCGTTATTAGTTTTATATTGCTAATGCCAGCTAGTATTTTGTAGTACAGATATATCACAATTATTTAGCCAATCTTCTATTTCTAGAAAGTTACGTGCTAATACTCTGCCAGTATAAAATAACTAAGATGAACATTCTTATAACTAAATTTTCAATGACTAAAGATCTTTCTCTAAGACAGTAGAGGACTGAGTCAGCCTATCTACCATCAGACAAAGGCCCTATTGTTTCCCTTGTGGCAAAAAGCAGAGCTCAGCCTATCAGCCATTTCTTCTGGATCTACAATTAATACTCCAAGGCAAAATCTGCCCTGTCAATGGGGCTTGCTTCTCCAGATTCTCAGATCTAGGCCATGTAATTCCTCATAATTTTCTTATGCCATTGTCACTTTAAGGAAATTCTTAAAAATATTTTGTCCGGTATTTTTAGTTGTCTTTAGTAAGAGAATTATTCCAAATATCAGTGTTTCATTATGAAAGTGAAATTAAAGTATCTTTATAGTCATCTGTCACTTCCTACTTGAAACCCTCCACGGTTTCCCTGACCCCTTAGAAAAAACCAAGTCCCCTACTAACTAGCAGTGATAAGGTCTCACATACTCTATTCCCCACCCAAATCTCAGACTGCACCTTGGCCCACATGACCCCTCTTTCAGCAAGCTTTGGTCACTCTTTGGCTCTGTCTGGCTCCACCTTAGGGTTATGGAGTTGCTAGTCTCTTTGCCCAGAATGCCATTGGCCCCAGAAGTCCTCTTGCCTACCATCTGCTCATTGTTCAGGTCTCAGTTGAGCCCTCCCTGACTGCTGCAAGTACAGTAGCCTCCACCCTGCCCACCCCCTATCACTTGGGGTATCCTTCCTGCTATACATTGGAGGAATAAGAGTTGTCTTGGGCCCCACAGTAAGTACATAAACACTAATGACAAAAGAAAATCCACGCATACTTTGTGTGATATCTGACACCACAGATAAACAAAAGAAGTCCTCACAGAATCAGTGTGTGGCTTGTAGAATGCAGATTGGACACACCTGTGTCTACATAGTTTTAATTTTTTCTAGCTGCATTTATCATTCTCTGCCATTTGTTGAAATCATGTAAGTTCCATCTTGCTATGGTCTGAGTGTGTCCCCTAAAGTTGATGTGTTGGAAACTTTATTCCCAGTGCAACAGTGTTGGGAGATGGGGCCTAATAAGAGGTGATTAGGTCACAAAGACACTGCCATCATAACTGCATTAATGTCATTTTCATAGGAGTGTGTTAGTTATTGCAATAATGAGTTATAAAAGTGAGTATGGCTCCTTTCTGCTCTCTTACTTTTGCCTGCCCCTTTGCCTTTCACCCAGAGCAAGCAAGAAGGTCCTAGCCAGTTGCAGGACCCTCCACCTTGGACATGCTATCCTCCAGAACTGTAAGAAATAAATCACCGTTCTTTATAAATTAATCAGTCTCAGCTATTCTTTTATAGCAGCACCAAATGGATGAAGACTCATCTCCTCACACTAGAATGTCAGTTCCATGACAAATGACCCTCACTCTATCTTGTTCACCATGTCAGTTGTCACCAGTACCATTAAAAAAAACACTCTTTTAAAAACATTATGACCCTCTTTTCAGACATTTTCAAAGTGTGGAGCATGGAAGAAAGAAGTCTGGGAGGAGGAGGAAATGGAAGCAGGAGAGGGACTGAGTCAAAAGTAAATGTTTATGTATGATTTGGTGACAGAGCCTGACAGGCCAGATGTCATAAGACTCCAGTTATTCTCCAGTTGCTATGTGACCACTGGCAAGTCATACCACTCTGTCTTTCACAACATTTCAAAATATGTGTCATTCAGCTTTTTAAACCAGTTTACCAGCTTTAGCAGTTCTTCCCACCAACCCACATCACACATGATCCACCCAACAGCAGTGAACTCTAAGAGGAGAACAGTGAGTTCATGAAACTCAGAGAAAAGCTATAATTATTCTCATAAACTTAGAAGTGAATTTTAAAAACAACAGCATTAATAATCATTGATTGAGCTGGGCGCAGTGGCTCACACCTGCGATCCCAGCACTTGGGAGGCCGAGGTGGGTGGATTGCCTGAATTCACAAGTTCGAGACAAGCCTGAGCCAGAGCAAGAACTCATCTCTAAAAATAGCTAGGTTTTGTGGCAGGCACCTGTAGTCCTAGCTACATGGGAGGCTGAGGCAAGAGAATCACTTAAGCACAGGAGTTTGAGGTTGCTGTAAGCTATGATGCCATGGCCCTCTACCAAGGGTGACAAAGTGAGACTCTGTCTCCAAGAAAAAAAAAAAATAATAATTGATTTATAAGCAGCAAGAATTGAGTGATAGCTTAAGTTGATGTGGCAGTATCAAAAAATAGGTGCCAAAATATGGTTCTCAATGCTTTTAAGATCATAGCACAATTTCAAGGTCCAGAATTTTTAGAAAACAGTTGAATAGATTAAGCCTCAAGAAATCACTGAATATTTTAACAACAAATGCAACATAACCACTACTAGTATACAATGCCTTACCTTGCCTACAAAGTTCACACAGTCATGATTCCTATAACTGTCCATCCTCAGGCACTCAGACTCTGCTTGAAGAGAACAGCTGATGCCCTCAAAGAGCTCAAGGACATATCCAAAAGTTAAGTCATCTCTATCCTGTACATTTTTATTTATTTATTTTTTTTGGTGAGGGTTTGACTTGTGTTAAACTGTCTTTCTTATAGTACATCTTATCTAATTTGCACCATGTTCCACAAACAACTCAAGTTCCGTTCTGCTCAACAAACATTGCCTGTTAGAATACTTCACTGCAGTAAAACAAACACATGCACTGACCAAAATTGGGCAGCCTGTTCCTAGTAGAGTGGAGTGCCGTAACATACCAGTTCCGAAGCAAGCCTGCACTCTTAATTCCTGTTTCATACTTTCTTATCCCACAGAAATTAAGTGCACTACTTCTGGGTCAGTAAGAGATCTGATTAAACTTGAATAGTTGTATAAAGATAAGAAATCTGATTTTAAAAAATGGATTATAACAACATCATTAAGGGCATTAATTAACATTAAAATGTGACAAATAGGCATCAAGACTCCATTAATTTATTAATGAATTTGTTCATTCAGCAAGTATTTATTGAGCATCTTCTGTGGGCCAGGTTCTCTGAATGCTAGAGAGAGACCAGTGCATGAAGTCCCTTTCTTCATAGAGCTTACTTTCCACTGGGGGAGGCAGAAACTAACCAAAACATTTTTAAAAACAAGACAAACACATAGTCAGAATTAGTGATAAAGGTGAGAGCTATGGGGAAAAATAAAGTAGCTTAGGGCAATGATCCCCAACATTTTTGGCCCCAGGATAAACAATTTTTCTAAGGGAGGGGGGATGGAGCAGGAGGTAGAGCTTGGGCAGTGATGTGAGAGGTGGAAGCAGCTATAAATACAGATGCACCTTTGCTTGCTGCCCAACCTCTCACCTCCTGCTGTGCAGCCTGGTTCCTAATGGGCCACAGAGCTGATTCAAGGCCTGGGGTTAGGGACCCCAGGCTTAGGGGAATTGAGAGTGTGAGGGATAGGGGGCAGCTATTACACATAGTGTGGTCTGCAGTGACTCACAGCTAGAGAATAGATCCAAAGGAAGTGAGAAAGTGTGGGCTGCAGATGCCTAGGGGAATAACCAAACATATTGAGTGAACTCGGGGAAGATTGTTTCAGGCAGAGCTGACAAGTGCAGAGGCCCTGGGGCAGTCCAGCTAAGGGAGTGTTGGAGAAGAGAGCCATAAGAGATGAAATCAAGAGGGTTGCTGGGACACTGGAGACACAGGCAGATCAAACAAAATATTTGTAAAGACTTTGGCTTTTGCTCCAGATGAAATGAGAAGCCCGTGAAAGGTTCTCAAAAATGCTAGCTCTGGGAGGATAAAGGTGCAAACAGGCAGAGAAAGAGAAATAATGGTGGTGTTTGAGGGTGCTATCTGTGAAACAGCTGAGAAGTACAGTAGACCCTCCTTAGTTTACAACTCCTTACATTGATACCTCAAGTTGACCTATTTTCATAGACTGGACATATATCACATGTGTGTAGCTGTACAGTAGGCCGAGTTCCTTATGTTGAGCACCTCCGTATATTGAACTGTGTGTTACAGTCCCTCAGGTGGTCAACCTACAGTTTTTTTTTTCAACTTAAAAAAATAATAAGAAGAAATTTGATTTTTAGATGACTTGGGAAAACATTAAGTTAGCACCCCATGCTATCCAAATTAGCAGTCCCTAAGCTCATATGGGTATTTAAATTTACATCGTAATTAATTAAAATTTAATTAAGAACTCAATTAATTGAGCTTGACACATTTCGAGTGTTTAATATACACCCACATGTGACTAATGGCAACCATAGTGAGGAATGCAGACATTATAGAGCAAGGGTGTCCAACCTCTGGCCCATGGACCACATACTGTTTATTTGAGGCCCATTTTGCTATCTGTGGTATCGGGTATCATGAAAAGTATGCAGAGACCTCTTTTTTTTAGTTCATCAGCTTTCATTAGTGTTTGTGTATTTAATGTGTGGCCCAAGACAACTCTTATTCTTTCCAATGTGTGGCAGAGAAGAAAAAAGATTGGGCACCCTTGCTAAATTACTTCCACATTACAGAAAGTTCTACAGGGCAGTGATGGTGGGACATTATAACTTTACTATTTTCTGGGCTCTTTGCTACATGTTTTACATACATTACCTAATTTAACATTTAAAACAGCTCTATGAATCAGGCAATGTTTTATTCTTTTATAAAGAAAGTAACTAGGGGGCAGTGCCTGTGACTCAAAGGAGTAGGGTGCCAGCCCCATATGCCGGAGGTGGGCGGGTTCAAACCCAGCCCTGGCCAAAAAAAAAAAAAAAGGAAAGAAAGTAACTAGGGTTCAGAGAACCTAAATAATTCATCCTAAGTTCACACCAAAGTAGAGAGCCAGATTTGGATTCCAGAACTGTCTGCCTCCACACAGCCCAAGCACTTAAGTCATCACACTCTGTTCTATAAAAATTAAACTGGTTTGAAATGATACATGTATCTATAGAATGTTTAGTAGGTTTTTGGCAATAAAGAATTGACACATATAAAAGAAATGAGATTTGCTCATTCTGTAGGAAAATCTCCCCAGAGATCCTGTGTGCTGTTAAATTACTCATGAGGTATTCCAGCATGCCATCTGATAAGAGGAAATAAAAATCAGCAATGAAGGCATTCGTTTTAAGTCTGCTGATAAAGCAGTGGTCATTGAAGAATTGCACACCAGAAAGAAGAGCTCAACTGATACTACACAGCATAAACAGAAGAAATACTTTTTCTTCCTAGTAGTTCTCAACTAGAGGGGTAGCATGCCCTTAGGGGACATTTGAAAATGTATAGCGTGCTTGGGGAACACAGGTGGGTGCTGTGGACATTTTGTGGCCATGATCTTAGGATGTCAAGTCCCATGATGCTTACCACATTTTAACACAAATTGTCAACAGCTCTCCCGTTTAAGAAATATGGGCCTACAGTTCCTCCCCCTGGTGATACCCCACAGTCTATTAACTAGGCACTATAGGCATTAAATACAGTGGCTAAAATAGCACGGGTTATATAGTCAGGTAAATTCGTGTTCCGATTCATGTTCTGACTTACACTAGATGTATGGCTTGGAACCTAGACTCTGCTTAGTTTCCTCGTCTATAGAAGGCAGAAAAACCATAGTTAACACACATCATCTAGGGCAGTTCTGAGAAACCAAAAACACTGAGAACCTGTCCCAGGGAAAATGTGGAATAAACATACACAATTATTATTATTAGAAGCAGAAAAGAGGACGAAAAGAGGAACTCTAGCCTAGAGATTAAAATAAGCAGGATGGAAATTCAAATAGAAAGGAAGTCTAGAACAGTATTGTCCAAAAAAAGACTATGGATGAAAAAATACAAGCACATGAATTTAAATTTTCCCTAGCCACATTAAAAAAGGTAAGAAAATGGCAAAATCAATTTTATTCATAGGTTAATACTTAGGTAACCAACTATATCCAAAAATATTATGTCAATATGTAATCAATATTAAAAAAAATCAGAAGTATTTTACTTTTCATACCAAGACTTCGAAATCTCATGTGTACATCTCAATTCAGACTAGCCACACTTTGAGGGCTGAGAGCCACATCTGATGGCTACATATTAAAACAACACAGGGCTAGAGTATTAAGTGTGGAACTCTTTCACTGACTCCTAGTTTGAGGTATTTTTTTTTTTTCTTTTGAGACAGAGTCTCAAGCTGTTGCTCTGGGTAGAGTGCCATGGTGTCACAGCTCACAGCAACCTCAAACTCTTGGGCTTAAGCGATTCTCTTGCCTCAGCCTCCCAAGAAGCTGGGACTACAGGCACCCAATGCAATGCCTGGCTATTTTTGTTGTTGTTGCAGTTGTCGTTGTTTTAGCTGGCCCAGGCCAGGTTTGAACTTGTCAGCCTCTGTGTATGTGGCCAGCGCCATACTCAATGAGCTATGGGCACTCCCACCCTAATTTTAGATATTTCTTAAGAGTCTTACCAGTGAAAGCCTCACACATGGAGGAAAGTTTCAAGTTTCAAATAGTACATGTAGGACTTTAGACTCAGGGTCTCTGTATGAGCCGAGAAAAGGCAGTGTTATTATTTGAGTGAACTTGATGGTGAGTTTACAAGGAGGCTCTAGTACTTTGTGTCCTTAAATGAGTGAGCGAGTCAAAAACCAGCTTTTTATTTGCAGAATAGAGATAATGGTACCAGCCCCTTGAAGGATGTGTTAAGGACCACCCAC
Source organism: Loris lydekkerianus (assembly GCA_963574355.1). Classification (NCBI taxonomy): domain Eukaryota; kingdom Metazoa; phylum Chordata; class Mammalia; order Primates; family Lorisidae; genus Loris; species Loris lydekkerianus. Next base: position 924 of record CAUYPK010077254.1, on the reverse strand, counting down.
ATACCAAAGCTTTAGCCCAGAGTTGACAACTTACTTCACCAAATATGAAGTGCAGAGACCAGTCTTGGGATTTAAGAAATAGAACAGACATTCGCTAGAATTCCAGCTATGCTTTACATAGCATACTACGCATATTTGTGTAAATATATACCAGAATTTTAGAGCTGAATTACTTTTATGACTTGAGTACAATGTTCTTATAAAGCTGGGAGTATTTCCTCATGTTGAGGGCAAACATGTGTCCAGTGTGCTCAATATATCTTACCCTCTAGCACGTGGTAGGACCTCAGTAAGATTACTAAGTGAGTTTTTAGCTACAAAATTCCTGAATATCTATAAAAACACTATTAAAGGTAAGATTTAGTCAATGATGCTAATTTAACCTTTATTTTAATATTTGAGTTATAAAGTTTATGTAGCTACCTTCTAGGAAGAACAGTCTCTGCCAGAAATTTAAGATTATAAGTTGATACAAAGTTCCAGTAGTGCAAGGTAAGGTTAAGTGATTGGTGCTGTATTTGCCTCCAAAGTAGCTCTACATATAATTTCAATATAGCACCCTCAAGACTATGTTAGAATTTATCCAATTTATAATTATTCAAACTTATTACTAATGTTCTATAAAGTTAAATAATACATACAACACATACTAGCACAAACATTTTTATTTATTAACCAAAGAGAGGAACCTAATTAAAACAACACTTTGAAATAGTTGCATGTAAAATATCTGTGATAAAGATAATTGGATACAGTAATGAAAAAAGAAAAGCAGTATGGAGGCTTGCTCATTGAACTGAGCTTGTTCATTCTCATAACTAATTCCTGCTAAGAGTGATGATGGAGTTTCTATTCTACTTTTTCATAGGCCCGAGTACAGGTGACGTTGTTCATGATGTATCCCACCACTAATTTCCCATCTGT
>CAUYPK010077251.1:0-114852 GCA_963574355.1 Loris lydekkerianus | reverse complement strand
TTTTGGGTATATATTTTTATTTTTGAAATTTACCAGTGGCTGCTGCATTTTCCACCTCAGCTTATACTCGAGTCACTAAGTTTTCCCAGTTTTTAGGGTGAAATTAAGGGGGTCGGCTTATACTCGGGTCGGCTTATACTCAAGTATATATGGTATATCGTGATGATCTCTTTCACTTGATTAAATGAAGTTGTGACTATGAAAGTTAGGAAAATTAAAGCTTTGAAAATATGTTATTAAAAACATTACTCAAATTCCAGTAATGTTGACATGAAGAGGATGGCAGTTCTTCACTGCAAAAAAGCAAATATAAAACTAGACATAATTGCCAAAACAGCCATTTAAGGGTACTTAAAATGGACCAAAGGCAGTTAAAAAATTTAGAAACATTTATTCTTGCTGAGTCTGTTTAGGAATAGTGTAAGTCTATGGATGTCTTGTCTGGGGTTGGTTCTCTATTCCTCCTATACCAGCTCAGTTGGTGAGAACTAAACCTTTATCAGTGCTGTGGTTTGAATGCTTGTCCCCCTACCCCCTAATTCATATGTTGAAGGATAGAATGATATTTGGAGGTGGGGCCTTTGGGAGGTGATTAGAGTTAGATTAGGTCATGAGGTTGAAGCTACCATGATGGCATTAATGCCCTTATAAAGAGATGAAGGGACCAGAGCTCATTCTTGCTGACCTGCAAGGACACAGCAAAAAAGGCCTCCTTCTGCAAACCAGGAAGAAAACCTTCAATATGAACCAAAATGGCCAGCACCTTGATCTTGGACTTCCCAATCTCCAGAACTGTGAGAAACCAATTTGTTATTTAAGCCACTCAGCCTATGGTATAATATTTTCGTTATAGCCATCTGAACTATCAGCTTAGGATTAGCTGAGAAAACCAGCATCTTTGCTCCCCAAAAGTTGGGGGGTGACTTGATTCAGGCTAGGACAAAATGAGAGAGGACATAAAAACCTGTGACTTTGCTGTTAAAAAGTGATGGATTCGGTTGGAAACAGGGAACACACACTGCTTTGCTAGCTTAAGGTTGTGGACCTGGTTGGGTGTTAGCAGTAGACCAGCAGAAATTTATTTATTTTATTTTTATTTTTTTAGAGACAAAGTCTCATTTTGTTACCCTCGGGAGAGTGTTGTGGCGTCACAGCGCACAGCAATCTCTAGCTCTTGGGCTTAGGCGATTCTCTTGCCTCAAGTCTCCCCAGGTGCCCTCCACAACACCTGGCTATTTTTTTGTTGCAGTTTGGCCAGGGCTGAGTTTGAACCCGCCACCCTCGATATATGCGGCCGGTGCCCTACTCACTGAGCCATAGTTGCCACCCAGCAGAAATTTAATAGGGAAGTCCTATAAGTGAGAGATCCATGGAAAGGCTAAGATAAACTCTCCACATGGGGAGACCTTGGGAGAGCCTAGAAACAAGTGAAATCTGAGAGAGACTAGAGAAATGCCTCCAACTTGGAATGCATTTCTCAGTCCATCAGAGATCAACCAGCTGAAGGGGAAGTCTTGTAGGCTTTAGGTGTTTTGAGCATAGCCTTTGCTGTTTGAACATAATATTGGCTGAACATTAGCTATACAGACTTATACAATTCCAAGGGAACCAGACTAAAATATAAAAATTAAAATTAAAAAATTGAACAAAGATATCCTGACTACAAACCACAGAGGAAAATAGTTCTGCCGTTTAAGCCCATAGCAATTACTAAAAAACTCAGTAACTCAATAAAGTGAATTCAGAGTTACTATAATTTGTTAAAGGTGGCGGTGCCTGTGGCTCATTGAGTAGGGCGCTGGCCCCATATGCCAAGGGTGGCAGGTTCAAACCCAGCCCTGGCCAAACTGCAGTAAAAAAATAGCTGGGCATTCTGGCAGGCGCCTGTAGTCCCAGCTGCTCAGGAGGCTGAAGCAAGAGAATCGCGTAAGCCCAAGAGTTAGAGATTGCTGTGAGCCGTGTGACATCCTTGCACTCTACCCGAGGGTGCTACAGTGAGACTCTGTATCTACAAAAAAAAAAAAAAAAAGGTTCTGCATTCAACTAAAAACCACTGGACTTGCAGGAAAAAAAAAAAAAAAAAGGAAAGAAATACTAAGAAAATGTGAGCCATAATCAGAAAAAACAGTCAGTAGAAACTGATTACCTGGGCTCAGTCTTGGATTTAACAAAGACAGTTGGAAAAGACAACCAGAAATTTAAATGCCACTGAATTAGCAGTGAGTTTACCCTCTCTCCCACACCCCCAGTTCTGTTAGGTCCTGATCTGAAGCTAGAATAGCTGAAAACCCAGGATAGACAAAGAGAACTCCAGAAACTCTCTAGTTCTGGTTTGAAGAGCAAGAAAGGGGTTTCCTGATACTTAGCCAGAGTGGAGAAATCCACCCCCAATTTCTCTTCTGTGTTCTCTAAATATACTGAAAGAATTAAAGAAATTTATAGCAAGGCATATTATTGTATGTCTGCTACTCAGGAGGTGGATGAGTAGGATCGTTTGTGAGCCCAGGTGTTTAAGGTACTATACTCATGCCTGTGAATAGCCACTACACTTCCGCCTGGACAACATCATGAGACCCTATCTTTAAAAAAAAATAAGAAAAAAAGAAAAACATACTAACAAGATGCTAATGACACTCAACAAATAGAAAATCTCAGAGAAACAAACTAGAAAAGAAGAACCAGGTAGAACCTTTAAATTTGAAAAGCACAATATTTGAAATGAAACATTCATTGGGTAGGCCCAATAGCAGATTTGAGATGGCAGGAAAAATGTGAGGATCAATTAAAAATTAGTTATTCCAAAGAAAAAAGAAGGAAGATTTGTAGGAATAGCAAACAGACCTTTGGAGACCTGTGGGGCAATGTCAAACATTTCAACATGCATATAGTAAGAGTTTCAGACAGAAAGGAAGAAGAGAATACTTCTTCAAAAATATTTGAAGAAATAATGGTACCAAACCATTATAGACTTTCACCAAATTCTGGTACAAAAAATATAACTTAAAAAGGAGTTCCAGGAATGTAATAATAAATACATTATATCCTGTCTCTTCTACTTACTGCAGCTATATAAACAGGAAGGGAATACATAGGATTGCTATTTGCAGACTGCAAAATGTAAATAAGAGCAGACAGTTGGAGAAGACAACCAGAAATTTAAGTGCCACTGAATTAGCAGTGAGTTTACCTTCTCTACCACACCCCCAGTTTTGTTATGTCCTGACATGAAGCTAGCATAGCACAAAACCCAGGATAGACAAAGAGAACTCCAGAAACTCTGTAGTTCTGACTTGAAGAGGAGGAAAGGAATTTCCTGATTCTTAGCAGGAGTGCAGAAATCCCTCCTCCCTCCCAGACCCCAGGAAATCCCTTTGGAAGAAGCAGTGTTGACATAGCTACAACAGCTCAGAAAAGTCTAGAACTTCAAGGAATAGAAGTTTTCTCTGCAGTTGAAGGAGTTGCCATCTCAAGAAAGTGGATGTCTCAACACAATAACTAAGAAAATGCCAGGAAGGCTATGTTAACCAGTGTGATGAAAATATGTCAAATGGTCTATAAAACAATGTATGGCACCCCATGATTGCATTAATGTACACAGCTGTGATTTAATAATAAAATAAAAATAATAAAAACATTAAAATCTCTATGTTTTCTTGCTGACTGAACCTGCACATGGCAGAGTGACAGAAATTAAGCTCCAGATTTCTGGCTTATAGAATTGGAAGAGGGCATCCCAGAGAACCAGAAGTACTAGACAGATTATAGAGAGAGAGGAGGTCTGAAAGCGACCTCTCAGTGTTGTTTATGCACTCCAGGGCTCACCCTGGAACTGTGTATATGTGGATCTGACCCTAAAAAGCATACATAGAGGCTCAGTGCTGAAATATGGGTAAGTCACTACCCAAATTCCAGTCTGGCAAGAGGGTGGCACATATGAAGTACAGATCTAAATAGCACTGTGAAAGCTTTAAAAAGTTGAATACTTTTTGAAGAAGTTAAGCATACATTTACCAGATGACCCAACACTCTCTCTCCTGGGTATTTACTCAAGAAAAATGAAACCTTAAGTTCACAAAGGTGCAAATAAGCATAAAAGTATAAACCGAAATGACATTGGCACCTCAGAAGGCTGGTCAGAGCATGAGACCTGAATCATCTGAGTCAATTACTTGCTAAACAAAAGTATCAATATTCTCTGTAAGATTTCAATAAGACAGAATTTTGTAATATTAAAAATGTATAACATACATTTCAAAATTACTTGGGATATGAAGAACCAGGAAAAATCTCACAAAAATCAAAATTTATGTGAGCAAAGGTAATCAATAGAAACCAACAGAGGTAAGATTTGTCTAACAAAGACTTAAAGTAGTTGTTAAAAATATGCTGTAAGACGTAAGAGTATGTTCTCCTTAAATGAGTGGAAATGTAGAATATCTCACTCTGTAAAGAAGTAGAAAAAAAAAGAACCAAATGAAGAATTTGGACCTGGATTATGCAGTAGAAAATAAAACAAATCACTGGACAGGCATAATAGCAGAAGGGAGATAATATAGAAAGAATCTATAAGATATATTCGTAAATACATCCAAATTTACCGTAACAAAAGAAAAAAAAAAAGATTTAAACTAATGGACAGAGCCTCAGGGACCTGTGGGATAATACTACAAGGTCTAAAATTTTATTTCATGAGGCATACAGAAGAGAAGAATATGATGCAGAAAAAATATTTGAGGAAATAATGGTTGAAAATTTCCTGAATTTGGAGAAAGACAAACATCTGTGACCCTCAAGCAAGATAAACTCAAGGAAGTCCACTCCAAGACACATTATAATCAAACTACTGAAAACAAAATGCAAAACACTGAAAGCAAAAACAAAACACATTTTACTACTAATAGGGGAACTATTTGAACGAATACAGATTTCTCAACAGAGACCAAGACGTTAAAAGGAAGTAAAACAATGTTTTAAGCATATTGGGAGGAAAAAGTAATCCAGAATTTTTTATTCAGTTGGAAATATTCTCCAGGAGTAAAAATAAAATGAAGACATTTTCTGATGAAGGAATAGTAAGACAGTTTGTTGCCAGCATATGTATTATAAAAGAAATTGCTGGGTAGTGCCTGTGGCTCAAAGGAGTAGGGCTCTGACCCCATATGCCGGAGGTGGTGGGTTCAAACCCAGCCTCGGCCAAAAACTGCAAAAAAAAAAAAAAATTGCTGAAGTGAGTTCTTTAAACAGAAAATGATATAAGAAGGAAACTTAGAACATTGAGAATGAAGGGAAGAACAACAAATTGAGGCAAATATAATAGACTTTTCTTCACTCATTCTTTAAAATATCTATACCAAAATAGGTATATGTTCCAAAATGGTTGGAAGCAAAACCCATAATACTTGGTGGAGTTTTCAATGACTGGAGAAGTAATAATAAGACAGTCACAAAAAAATGTGGGAAAAATAAAGAGAACTGTGTGGTGTGATAAGGTTTTCATATTCTGCCTGAAGTGGTAAAATATTGATTTTAAATAGTGTAAAGTTAAGTATGTATATTGTACAGCCACTTTGAAAAATGGTTTGGCAGTTTATTTTTCATTGAAATATATACTTCTGTGACTTAGCAATCTCCTACATATTTACCCAGGAGGAATGAAAACTTAAGTTCACAAAGGTAAGAATGAGAATTGAAGACTAATGTATAAGTGTTTTATGTTGAGACCTTTTAGTAATGCAAATAAAAAATGAGAGAAAAGAGGAAGAGGAAAATAGGAATAGCATGTTGCTGTGTAAACCGTGTGAGGTATTAAAGGGTTTTTCTTAAAAGATCCTGATAAACCAGATATTAAACAATAACATTAAAAAACAGGGAACTAAGGAGATTGGAAAAGATATATGTGCAAAGTAGCCATTAGAACAAAAATACAAACTTAGTCCTAAGTAAAACAAAAAACTTTACTAAAAGAGCAAGAATACTATTCTAATAGAAATAAAGCCTAGCAAATACAACAAAATTTCTAAAACTATAAATCTTATATCAATATTGAGACAAACATCAGTAATAATAATAAATTTGAATAGGCTTAACTCAGTTTTTGAAAAAAAAAATGTTTTCAGTTTGACCCATAAAACAAAATCCAGTTATATACTATATATAAGATGTGTTATATACAATGTAGAGACATCTGAAACAAATGATTCAGAAAGGCTAAAAATTAAAGGATGAATAAAAAGTGTTATCAGGCAAATGGAAACAAACAAAGATGCTGGTAACAATAAAATTTAAGTCTGTGAGGATTAAAATTGAGAAAAAAGTTATTTTCATACAAAATAGCATTTATGAATATCTTTGTACCAAATAATATAGCAACCAATTTTTTAAGCAATAAGTATAGGAGATACAAGAAACAGAAACAATAATAGGCGTCTTTACCACTCTTAATACGATACATACCAACTGAACAAAAATAAGCTAGGAGAAAGAAGACCTAAATAACAATCAGTAGGCTAGATCTTATTAAGTTTATATTGAACTTTATATCCTTATAATAGAGAATACACATTTGTCTTGTTTAACACAATACATCAAAATTCTAAAAAATGCAAACTAGTCTATAGTGGCAGATCAGTTGTTTAGGTACAGTGGAAGGAGAGAAGTAAGGGATTGGGGCAGGGAAGGGTCTGAGGAAGGACTAGAAGGAGTGCCAATAAATGCTGAGAGTGATGAACGTGTACTATCTTGATTGTGTTGATGGTTTTACAGGTGTATGCATATGGCAAGACCTGTACTTAAGTTTTAAAGAACTTTTAAAAAAAATATTGTAAATGTATATTGTAAGTTGCTATAATTTTTGCAATGTACGAACCCTTCTAGAAATTCATCTTCTAGACATACTCCTACAACTACATAACATTCATAACAACAACAAAAATAACTGGAAACAACGTGTTTCTTGTGGACAAGTTAATTTATATCTACACACAGCTTGTATCCATTCCTGGATTGTTGGGCATTTAGGCTGTTTCCACATTTTGGCGATTAGAAATTGAGCTGCAGTGAACTGTCCAGTGCAAGTGTCCTTATGATAAAAGGATTTTTTTCCTTCTGGGTAGATGCCCAGTAATGGGATTACAGGAACAAATGGGAGGTCTAGCTTGAGTTCTTTGAGTGTTCTCCATACTTCCTTCCAAAAAGGTTGTATTAATTTGCAGTCCCACCAGTGGTGTAAAAATGTTCTTTTCTCTCCACATCCATGCCAGCATCTGCAGTTTTGAGATTTTGTGATGTGGGCCATTCTTACTGGGGTTAGATGGTATCTCAGGGTGGTTTTGATTTGCATTTCTCTAATAATTAGGGATAATGAGCATTTTTTCATATGTTTGCTAACCACTTGTCTGTCTTCTTTAGAGAAAGTTCTATTCATCTCTCTTGCCCATTGATATATGGGATTGTTGGCTTTTTTTCGTGTGGATTAATTTGAATTTTCTATAGATCCTAGTTATCACGCTTTTTTTTTTTTTTTTTTTTTTTGAGACAGAGCCTCAAGCTGTTGCTCTGGGTAGAGTGCTATGACATCACTGCTCACAACAACCTTGAAATTCTGGGCTTAAGCTATTCTCTTGCCTCAGCTTCCTAAGTAGCTGGGACTACAGGTGCCTGCCATAACGCCCGGCTATTTTTTTGGTTGTAATGGTCGTTGTTGTTTGGCAGGCCCGGGCTGGATTCGAACCTGCCAACTATGGTGTATGTGACTGGCGCTTTAGCCACTTGAGCTATAGGAGCTGAGCCAGTTACCAAGCTTTTGTCTGATTCAAAATATGCAAATACCCTTTCCCAGTGTGTAGGTTGTCTATTTGCTTTGGTTGTTGTCTTCTTAGCTATACAGAAGCTTTTCAGTTTAATTAAGTCCCATTTGTTTATTTTTGTTATTGTTGCAATTGCCATGGAAGTCTTCATGGTCTTTCCCCAGGCCAATATCTTCCAGTGTTTTTCCTATGCTTTCTTTGAGGATTTTTATCATTTCATGCCTTAAATTTAAGTTTTTTATCCATCTTGAATCAATTTTTCTGAATGGGGAAAGGCGTGGGTCCAGTTTCAGTCTTGTACATGCGGATATCCAGTTCTCCCAGCACCATTTATTGAAAAAGGATTCATTCCTATGTTCTTGTTTGGTATCCAATGTACTCAGCCCTACAATGAAGCTAAACTATAGCTTTCACATGAAGGCTATAACCCAAGTATACCACAAGACTATGGGGAAAGGGCCAAGGAAGAGGAAGGGAGTGGGGAGGTTTGGGTGGAGGGAGGGTAATAGGTTGGGCCACATCCATGGTGCATATTTTTATCTATAATAAAAAATAATAATAAAATTTAAAAAAGTAAAAAAAAAAAAAATAGGTGGCTTTAAGATGTTAGTTTCATTTCCTGGTTTTCTATTCAATTCCAAATGTCTGTTGTCTTTATTTTTTGTGTCAATACCATGCTGTTTTGACCACTAGGGCCTTATAGTACAGCCTAAAGTCTGGTAGGCTGATGTCCCCGGCTTTGTTTTTATTACTAAAACCTGCCTTAGCTATATGGGGTTTTTTCCTGGTTCTGTACAAAATAAAGAACTTTTTCCAAGTCTTAAAAGTACGATGTTGGTATTTTAATAGGGATGGCATTGAATCTGTAGATTGCTTTGGGAAGTATAGACATTTTAACAATGTTGATTCCTCCCAACCATGAGCATGTTCTTCCATTTGTGAAGATCCTCTGCTATTTCTTTTCTTCAGTTTCATCACTTTTATAGAGGTCATTCACCTCTTTTGTTAGGTATATTCCTAGGTATTTCATTTTCTTTAAAGCTATGGTAAAGGGAGTTGTGTCCTTAATTACCCTCTCATCTTGGCTGTTATTTACGTATACAAAGACTACTGACTTGTGGACTTTGATTTTATATCCTAAGACATTACTGTATTTTTTGATGACTTCCAGGAATCTTGTGGTTGAGTCTTTGGGTTTCTTTAGGTATAAGATCATATCATCAGCGAAGAGGGAGAGTTTGACCTTCTCTGCTCCCATTTGAATGCCCTTTATTTCCTTCTCTTGCCTGATTGTATTGGCTAGAACTTCCAGCACTATGTTGAATGGTAATGGTGATAGAGGACAATCTTGTCTGATTCCACTTCTAAGTGGAAAAGCTTTCAGTTTTCCTCCATTCAGTAAAATATTAGCTGTGAGTTTGTCATAGGTAGCTTCAATCAGTTTAAGAAATGTGCCACCTATACCTATTCTCTTCAGTGTTCTAATTAGAAAAGGATGCTGGATTTTATCCAGTGCTTTTTTTCAATCTATTGAGAGGATCATGTGGTCTTTGTTTTTGCTTCTATTAATACAGTGGATAATGTTTATGGACTTGCACATGTTAAACTAACCTTGCATCCCTGGGATGAAACCTATTTGATCATGATGTATGACTTGTTTGATGATAAGCTGTAATCTATTGGCTAGGATTTTGTTGAGAATTTTGTGTCTATGTTCATTAGTGAAATTGGTCTGAAGTTCTCACTTTTTATTGTGTCTTTTCCTGGTTTTGGTATCAGGGTAATGTTTGCTTCATAGAATGTGTTGGGAAGATTCCTTCCTCCTCAATTTTTTGGAATAATTTCTGCAGTATTGGAAGAAGCTCTTCTTTGAAGGTTTGATAGAATTCTGGTGTAAAGCCATCTGGACCAGGGCATTTTTTTCTTGGGAGATTTGTTATTGTTTCTTTGATCTTTGTGCTTGAAATTGGTCTGTTCAGGAGCTCTATTTCTTCTTGGCTAAGTCTAGGGAGAGAGTGTGATTCCAAATATTGCTCCATTTCTTTCACATTGTCTGGTAGTATTCAGAGATGATCTCTTGTATTTCTGCGGCATCAGTTGTTATTTCCCCTTTATCATTTCTGATTGAGGTTACTGGAGATTTTACTTTTGTATTTCTAGTTAGCCAGGCCAAAGGTTTATCTATTTTATTTATTTTTTTCAAAAAACCAACTCCTTGGTTTATTCATTTTCTGAATGATTCTTTTGTTTTCAATTTCATTAATCTCTGATTTAATTTTGGATATTTCTTTTCTTCTGCTAGGTTTAGGCTTAGATTGTTCTTCTTTTTTCAATTCCATAAAGATGGCTTGTGACTTTGTTGATGGGTCTCTTTCTGTTTTTTGGATATAGACATCTAAAGCAAGAAATTTTCCTCTCAGGACTGCTTTTGCTGTATCCCACAGGTTTTGGTAGCTTATGTCTTCATTGTTGTTATGCTCAAGGAAGTTAATGATTTCCTCTTTTATTTCTTCCTGCACCCAACTGTCATTCAGCATAAGGTTGTTTAATTTCCATGTCTTTGTGTGGAGTTGAATGTTTTTGTTGTAGTTGAGTTCCACCTTTAGTGCCTTGTGGTCTGAGAAGATCCAAGGTAAAATTTCAATTCTTTTGATTCTGTTGAGGTTTGTTTTGTGTCCTAGGATATGATGAATTTTGGAGACTGTTCCATGGGACAATGAGAAGAACGTATATTCTTTAGCTATGGGATGGTTGTTCTAGATATGTCTTTCAAACACAGTTGTTCTAGGATCTCATTTAAGTCCCTTATATCTTTGTTTAACTGTTTAGAGGATCTGTCCAGCTCTGTAAGAGGAGTGTTAAAGTCCCCTATTATTATGGTGTTATAAGATATCATGTTGCTCAGACTGAGTAAGGTCTGTTTCAAGAATCTGGGAGCATTTAAATTGGGTGCATAAAAATTTAGAATTGAAAGGTCTTCTTGTATGTTTCCCTTGACCAATATGAAGTGACCATCTTTGTCTTTTTTGACTTTAGTTGCTTTAAATCCACTTGTAACTGAAAATAAGATTACGACTCCTCTTTTCTTCTGATATCCATTTGCCTAAAAAATTGTCTTCCCACCTTTAACTCTGAGTTTTAATTTGTCTTTTGAGGCTGTGTGTTTCCTGCAGACAGCAGATAGATGGCTTGTGTTTTTGATCCAAACAGCCAGTCTGTGCCTCTTCAGTGGGGAATTCAAGTCATTAACATTTATTGAGATAATTGATAAGTGTGGTAGTGTTCTATTCATCTTATTTTGTGAAAGTCCATTGCTTAGTTTTATCTTTTGCATCATTGTGGAAGCTAGATTCTTTCCTTTAATTTCTGGGTGCTTGCTTTGCTGGTATTCCATTGTGGTGTCAGTGTTTAGAACAGGTTGAAGTATTTTCTGTAGAGCTGGTCTTACTGTGGCAAATTTCCTCAATGTTTGCATATCAGTAAAAGATTTGATTTCTCTGTCAAATTTAAAGCTTAACTTAGCAGGATACAGAATTTTGGGCTAGAAATTATTCTGCTTAAGTAGATTAAAGGTAGATGATCATTATCTTTTGGCTTGAAAAGTTTCATTAGAGAAGTCTGCAGTCACCCTGATGGATTTGCCCCTGTAGGTCAATTGGAGCTTACTCCTGGCAGCTTGCAGAATCTTTTCTTTTGTCTTGACTTGGGGTATTATAAATGAAACACGCTTCATCACAAGTGAGTCTTGGAGAAGCTCTATTAGAGTTGAGGTCACCTGGGGTCCGATATTCCTCTGAAAGGAGTGTGTCAGAATCTTTGGTGATATTTGGGAAATTTCATTTATAATATTCTCTAGTATGGCTTCCATTTTTCTAGGGCATTCTTCTTCCCCTTCTGGGATACCTATAACTCGTATACTTGAATGCTTCATAAAGTCTCATAATTCTGTCCATGAACATTCTGCCTTCTCTCTCTTCTTTTCTACCTCTTTAACTGTGTTATCTCATGAGCTTTGTCCTGTACCTCTGAGATTCTTTCTTCTGCATGGTCTAATCTGTTGTTGATATTTTCAATTGCATCTTTAAGTTTCCTATTTGCTTCAATTCCTTCAGCTCTGCTATATCCTTTGTATATTCTTCATTCATTCATCTCTTATTTGATTCTGTTTTTGGATTTTCTTTTGGTTATTTTTCACTTTCTCAGCAATTTCTTTCATTGTTTTCATCATCTGTATTTTAAATTTCCCTTCTGTCATTTCTAACATTTCTTTATAGGTGGAATCCTCTGCTGTAGCTACCTCACGGTCTCTTGGCAGGGTTGCTCTGTATTGGTTTTTCATGTTGCCAGGATTTTTCTGTTGATTCTTCTTCATGAGTGTTATCTTGTACTTGTTTCCTTGCCCTAATTTTCCTTTCACTTCCTCTTGCTCTTTAAGTTACCATGCCTCTGGCCTAAGATTTCAATGAGTCCTTTTGGTATAGGACCAAAAGGATGAGAAGATTGAGGAGCAAGAAGGGAAAAAAGATTTTTAAAAAAGAGAAAGAGGGAGTGAATAAAAGGGAATATTGACAAAAAGAAGAGAGGCACAGAAAGAGGGATACAGGAGTAATAAAGGTATTCAATGGGATACTTTAACCCAACCTTAAAAATCCCCAACCTTTGGTGGTGCTGGGTTGGGTGGTTCCCTTGAGGTCAGCAGGTCTTTGTCAGCCTGAGTAGACACAGTACCCCACCTCCACCAAATAGAGAGGATAGACAAAAATTCTATAAATCAAACAAAAGAAACAAACAGAAAATCTTATGGGATAAAATCGGGGGAAAACCAAATAATAGGGGCAGAAACACTAGCAAAAATGAAGTTATTATTATTAAAGAGGGTAATAATGGAAGATTATATTTAAACTAGAAAAATGAAGAAAGAATAGGAAAAAAAGAAAAATCTAGAGAGAAAATGTTGAAATTAAACACACACAAAACCAAAGCAGTATATATATCTTGCTGAATATTGTCTGGGCAACAGATAATCTTCTGAGGTATGAAATATTAATCACAATGCTGATACAGCTGTATGATTTCTCCAACCCTGCAGTTTTGAAAACCTAAATCTCTCATCAGCCCTTTTAATTGTGGAAGCTAGATTCTTTCCTTTAATTTCTGGGTGCTTACTTTGCTGATATTCCATTGTGATGTCAGTGTGTAGAACAGGTTGAAGTTATTTCCTGTAGAGCTGGTCTTATTGTGGCAAATGTCCTCAATGTTTGCATATCAGTAAAAGATTTGATTTCTCTGTCAAATTTAAAACTTAGCAGGATATAGAATTCTGGGCTAGAAATTATTCTGCTTAAGTAGATTAAAGGTACTTTATACCATTAACTTTAACCATTAACCATTTAACTTTAAACCATTAACCTTGGCTAAGCAGAAACTTTCCCAGGAAAGCACTCGTCGCTGGGATCTCTCCTGAAGTGACTGCCCACTTATCCAGTGTGCCAAAACTGGTCTCACTCTATGCCTGTGAGGACTGAGATTGCAAGGCAACCCTTCTACTGCCAAACACTGAACACTCTGCTCTTCCTCAGCATCTCAGTCCTGGCCTTGGCACTGCTCGGTCACTAGATCACTTGCCCAAGGCCTCACAACCCCAGCCTCACTCTTTGACCCTGAGGGCAGAGCCTGCAGGGGCAGTTCTCCCACAATGGCTACAGTGCATAGACCACAACCTAACAATATTAGCTCCATTCTAACTCAGCAGCTCAGTCCGGGGCCCTAGACAACACTTAAAGTCATTCGCAGTCTCTCCCAAGTTCTCCCAAGGTAGTTCAACTGAGTGCCCAAGTCCAAATAAACAAAACAATCCACAGGAAAGGCCTTCCCTGTTTGCAGTCTCGCTGCTGTAGTAGTTATAGCAGTTATATATACCGTGGCCTCAGACCAAATGAACTCAACCACTTGCCACTTCTCCCTTGCTTTTGTCCTCCTCCTGAGGTCCAGAAGTCTCTCATTGTCTCCCTACATCCCCAAAGGGATGTTTCTGGGCAGAACCCACAAGCTAGAGATGCCTGGAGTTCTCTCTCCAATCTCACCGTGTCAGGTTGCAAAGAAGTTGTTACTCAGTTGTCATCTTACTCCCTCCCCTCCTGAAAGTGTTTTTTAATACTCAACATGCAGAAGTTTCATTTAGATGTATTTAGATTGTATCTTTTTTTTCAGTTAAGCTTTCACTTGGAAGGCCTTTTATTCATTTAAACTCAGGGACAGTTTCTTCTGTTACTTCATCTATTTCCTCCCCACCCTTGTCTCTGATCTTAAGAACCCAACTAGCCACTATGGATTTGTTTCCGTGTTTTAACTTTAATATTTTCCATCTTTTTTTCTTTGTTCTGCATTTCAAAATTACCTTAACTTGATTTTACAGATTAGCAGTTTCAGCCATATCATTCTATCATTTGAAGTCTGCTGTTAGATTTTAATTTGACAATAACATTTTTAATTGCCAGGAACTTTTAAGGGGGTGGAGGAATTACTTCATTGATTCCCTCCTTGTGGCCTGTTCTTTTATGAATGTGGTAGCCTCACATATATCTCTGAGAATGCTAACAAAAATAAAATTTTAAAGTTCTCTTCTAATTTCAGCACCATCTGGTTTTCCCCTAGTTTAGTTTCTTCAGCTTTGCTCCCTATCAGTGAGGTTTTCTTCAAATATCTGGAGTTCTATAATTGCTGGTTTATATTTATAAATGAAGGACTGGGGTGATGAATCCAGAATCTATATGTGGCGATGTGATGAGGGTTTCCTCTGCAGTTGTGTAGGCTGCCCTTCTCCCCCTCCTCCACCTCCAGCCTACCTGGAATGAGAGGCTGTGAGCAGGCTCTGAGTAAGTAAGGGGTGGATTTGTCCTTGCGCAGGTTTCTTCTCCTTTGGATTTGTAGGCAGAGAGAAGGTGAGAACTCTTAAAATAACTAAATTAAGAAGGAAGAATTCTCTGGATATAGGATGTATTTGTGCAAGGCTTTAAGTTGGAAGAACAGAAGGGGGAATGAGGCACTACCCCTAGAAGTGTTAGGAAATATAGTAAGGAGAATTTTTGGTTGCTATAACCACTGTGGAATATAACAGGCATTGTGGTGGAGAACAGTCTTATGCTAAAAAGGAAATTGTGCTCCCTGAATGCCAACAGTTCCCTCTGAAAAACTGTGGGTTTTCTTCCCTCCTCCTTAGTTCTCCTACAAAGAACTAGATTTACCCCAGCCTCTGTTCTCTCTCTCTCAGGCTCCAATGTCCTGGAGCCTGGAAACCTTTCTCACGCAGAACAAACACCTGTTTTTGGAAAGAAGTTAGTGGTACTGAGGTCAAAAAGTAGGCTCTTGCTTATGAGTTTCCTTAATTGCCCTGGAATTATCACAACTCCACTGTGTCTATCCTTTTTGTTATTGACTCCAAGCTTAGATTTTCTCGCGGATTGTTTTGGGAAATTCAGCTCTATATTTATAAATTTAATATTTTTAGTAGGATGAACTTAGTTTAATAATTTCTACTAGATGCTTGCAGTGGTATCTCCCCCATTTCTCTTCATCTTAACATTCTGCCAACCCCATCAAATAATGAGTTAACATTTAACTTCTTTCTTGAATTTCTACAATATTAATAATGCACTAGAAAGTATTGTTCTAAGAGTTTTCCATGCATTATTTAGGAACAACAGCCCTGTGAGACAGTCTCCATTGTCGTTACCCCACTTAACAGGTGAAAGAAACTGACTTTGGGAGGTTATCATTTTCCCAGGTTTTCGGGACTGTGTAAGTGGTAGAGTCCAGGTTCTTAACCACTATGCTGTATCACCTTTACTGTGATTATTTCACAGTGTTCTTACCATCACATTTTATACATGTGTTTATATGTTTTGGTCTACTAAGTAGAATTATTTGAAAAAAGATAGTATGTCTGTATTTTCTCCAACATCTAGCCACATGCCTGGCATCAAGCTCTGAATAAATGCTGATTTGAATTAGCTGTGCACATTCAAAATTCTGCTTTGCTTCTTTGGTTCACTATAATATTACTAAGCTAGAATTTTAAAATGTTAATTCAAGAACTAAGGTTCTGACAGAATATAATTATTTTATCTGCATAGAAAATTGTTTTTTATTGATTTAATTCATGTTTAAAATTTTAACTCAGCTGTCAGTGGTCAAATCAGTATATGAAAATATTAATAGTTGGCATTAAAATTTAATATTGCAGAGGTATCCATCCTTTTTTCTTTTCTGCCATACATTGAAAGAATAGGAATTGTCTTGTGCCACACAGTAAATACACAAACACTAATGAAAACTGAGTAGCAAAAAAATGGTCCATGCATACTTTGTGCGATACATAAAATCACCCTCACAATATCATGCAGCCCACGGCCGCAGATTGGACATCCCTGAAGGAAGCAAAATTTCAATAGGTTCTTTTTTTGGTATCATTTCTTGGAAATGTATTTTAAAAAATAATTTTGCTCCTTGTTTTACAATAGTGGATTCTTAGGTAATTCCTTTAAAATTATGTAAACTTTACAAACACACATAAAATGAAATTTTATTTTTCATTTCATGGATTCTGTAAGTTACGCACCGTGAATCTGGTTAAATATTTATTTTATCTACAAATTATAAAAGCAGAAATAATTTTTAACATGAACACTTAATTTAACTGTGGTATTTTCTTTCAATGGGGAATTCATTTTGTTGAATTAAATAGGTGTGAATATATCACCAATTGTGGTTACAAAAGGATTTTTAATATTAAAATAGGCACTAGTTCTAATTTATTAACAGTAGCTCATTTAATTCTTTGTAGTACTAAAACTGGGTAGAAATGCTTTTGTAAAACAGTTTGTATAGAAAGCTTTTGAAATAGCTCGGCACCTGTAGCTCCCTGGTTAGGGCTCTGGCCAAATACACCAAAGCTGGCAGGCTCCAACCCGGCCTGGGCCTGATAAACAAGACAACTGCAACAACAACAACCAAAAAAAAATAGCCAGGTGTTGTGGTGGGTGCCTGTAGTCCCACCTACTCGGGAGGCTGAGGCAAAAGAATCATTTAAGCCCAAGCGTTTGAGGTTTCTGTGAGCTGTGATATCACGGGCACTCTATGGAGGGTAACATAGTGAGACTCTGTCTCAAAAAAAAAAAAAAAAAAAAGAAAGAAAGCTTTTGGAACATTATACGTAGGTGCCTTTTATTTTATTAAATTTGAAATGTAGAGAGCTAGAAGCATAGTTATGGTAGAAAATATCACTGTAAAAGCATTTTAGTAATTGCACTTAAAGATACTACTACCTTCTTTATGCCTTGTTATAGAATTCATGGCAAGTTGATAGCTGTAAAATTAGTACTTTATAAACTGTACCACTTTGTTGCTTCTGAGTATTATATGTACAATTTTTATTTATAAATAACAATGTCTAACTTAAAATTTTTCTTGATTTTGGCCACAGAAAAATACTACATTTTTGTGACTAAAACCGTATTATAAAGAACTAATGATAGTATCAGACTATGGCTTAGTGGTTGGGGATACAGATATGAGTAAGATATGTGTGATTTCTGTGCTTGTCAGCCTTCAAGTTTAGAAAAGAAATTATGCACTAAACAAATAACAAAATATTTGAGTATGTAGGTTTATCAAAATTACAGAGTACTTTCAAGATATATGTTAGGACAGTTTATCCTAATTGAGGCAATCAGGAACACTGAAATTCTCTTCTTAAAGAATAAGTATGGTTTAGATATGCAAAGATGGTTGTACATATGTGGTGGTAATTAGCAGGGAGAGTTTTGGGTCAGAGCTATGGGAGGATTGTTATAGCCAAAGCTACAGAAGTGGTACAGATTCAGTCTGGCAATGTATTAAAAAGCTTATAGGTCACAAAATTTATTTTAATTAATTCCTTCTAGAATTAAATTAATTGTGGTTGTTAATTTAGGCAAGATATAATGATAGCTAAGAACCTTATATAGGGTGATGGAAAGAAATTGATAGATTCCTGAAATATTTAGGTGGCGAACTCAACTGCTTCCCTTTCTCTAAGTTTGTTTCTACTCCTATCACTTTCAAGCTTTGAAATGTTTTTTTATTTTTTGTCTAGTGTTTCTTCTTTTGCTATTTTCTTTGCACGTGTGGGTCTTTTTTAAAGAAAAAAAAAAAACTTTATTCTTTGCTGCAGTTTTAATAGAGATTTCTCTGAAGAGAGAAAGGATCTAAACTCAATTATTCAATCCACCATATTTACTGAACCCTACCCCTATGATTTGAAATGTCACCTTTATCATATACTGAATTTCATTTAGCTGCTCTGTTTCAAGATTCATCTGTTGCTATAGCAATACTGCACTATTTTAAGTTATGGTGATTTTATAATTGGTAACAGGTATCTTCTTTACATTTATGCTTTTTAAAAAACATATTGGCTAGTTTTACATATTTACTCTTTCAGAATAACTTAGTTATTTAATTAACTTAATAACTTGATTCTAAAGTTATTTTAGAATAACTATTCAAAAATCTTATTGAGACTTTCTATTAGGATTTTTTAAAAAAGAATTTGGAGAGAATTGGCATTTTTATACAGTATTGAATCTTAATCTTACAACATGATTTCTTTATTTAATCAATTTATTTCAAATGTTCTTTAATATAAATTTTATAATTTTCTTCATACCTATCAGAACATTTTAATTTTAGCCTTAATGTGTTCTTACTATTATTTAGAAAACCTTTGACTTTTCCGTATTGCTTTTATGTCTAGACAGCCAAATTCTATAATTATTAATTGTTCAACAGATTACTTGAGACTTTTCTAAGTAAATAGTTATACATCTGTATTTTAAAAAAATGTCATGTCTTACTACATTAGTTAAAATTTAAACTACAGGTTTGGAGAGAAGTAGTCTTAGTGGGCATTCTTGTCTAGTTCCTGACTTTTAATAGACATTTTTCCATTAAGTGTGATGCTTCCTATTAAATCTGTTATAAATCAACTCTGGTTTCCCTCTGTTTTTACTAAGTAAGATTTTTCCACCAGAATTGGCATTTGAATTTTATCTGACATATCTTAAGTATTGGTATATAAGTGTGTTTTTTTCTTTATCATCATATATCTCTATGATGATAAATTATATGACACACTTAATGTTGAACCATCTTAACATTACTAGGATAAACAGTATTTGGTATTTGGTTATTATCACAAATTTTTTTTTTTTTTTTTTTTTTTTTTTTTCCAGACAGAGTCTCATTTTATCACCCTTGGTAGAGCACCATGATTTCATAGCCAACAGCAACCTCAAACTCTTTGGCTCAAATGATCCTCTTACCTCAGTCTCCCAAGTTACCTGAGTCTACAGGTGCTACAATACCCAGCTATTTTTAGAGATGGGGTCTCACCCTTGCTCAGGCTGGTCTCGAACTCCTGAGTTCAGGCAGTCCTCCCGCCTTGGTCCCCCAGAATGCTAGGATTATAGATGTGAGCCACCCTGCCTGGCCCTATTGATTCTTTTAAGATACTGTTACATTCAATTTACAAACGTGTTTAAGATGTTTCTACATATATTCATATGTGAGTTTAGTATACAATTTTCTATTGAATTTTGAAGTCCACAAAGAAATTGGAAAGCTTTTGATCTTTCCTGTTTTGTTTTAAAAACACAAATTATTTCTTTCTTGAAGATTTAATAGAATTATTCTTAAATTTATCCAGGTTTCATGCCTTTGTAAAAAAGTGGATTTTTGGAAATCTTTCAGTATCTTCTGTAGTGATCCATTACTGTTTTTTTTACCCCTTTTTCCTTAACTTTGATAATAGAATTAAAATAAAAATAAAATTGTTTGTTGTGTTTTTAATTGCTGTACTTGCATTTATTTTCTCATAGCATTCTTTTTTTTTTTTTTTTTTTTTAGGTGAAGTCCCTCTTACAATCATGTCTTGCCCCCAAAAGAGGTAGCACACACCAAGGCCTCACCCCCCTCCCTCCTTCCCTCTCTCTGCTCTTCCTTTTCCACCCTTCCTTCCTTCTTTCTCTCTCTGCTCTCCCCTTTTTCATAACATTCTTAATGCTACTTGTGTCTTTTCTTATTTCTTTTTTTTAAATTGACATATAATTGTACATATTTATAGGGTACATAGTGATGTTTCAGTAGGTTCTGTGTGTAATGACAGATGAGAGTAATTAGCTTATCTGTTATTTCAAGCATTTATCATGCCTTTTGTATATATTTGAAGTTTTTTATAATAAAAATTAAAAATAAAGACAAATGTAAAATGTCAGAGGAAAGAAAAATAAGTAATCATGAGAAGTAGAGCTAAGTACATTTAAAGCCACAGGGCAAAAATACTTCTAAGAATTGGTTTTATTGTCAGATTGTATAAAATAAAAATCAGCATATTGTACCCCACATATACATGAGTGTATTCATGATCTATGTGTATTTGACGTAATAAAAAAAATTGATTTTATCATTCTCTGCCTACATAAAAGGTAGACTTTGGACTTTAAGCAAATTCATGAAGTAAAAGTTGATTATGTTCTTCATTTCCTAATGTCTTCTTTCTTCATCTTAGTCCAATATTGGTTTTCTTTCTTTCTTTTTATTTATTTATTTATTTATTTATTTATTTATTTATTGTGGAGAAGGTGCGGGGAAAGAAGGCGGGGGAAGAGGTGCGTGACAGGGTCGGGCCAGTGGCATGGTACCACATTGGCTGTATCTATAGAGGCAGTTTCAGGATGGGCCTTGCTGAGTCGTTGTTACGCGGAAGTAGCTCGATGGATCTACTTCTAGTCAGGCTCGGGAAGTTGCACTAGGCCTCAGGCACATGGCAGGGCCCATCAATCTATATTTAGATTTTATACAATTAACAGTTTAAAATGTAGACTCACCAATCTAGGTTGTTCTAAACATACTTAAAATTTGTTTTTCAAGAAAGTTTCAAATTTACACTTAATTAAAATTAAATTCATATTTTGCTTCCAGTCATACTACATTTCCAGTGATCTATTGCCACATGCAGCTAGTGGAGACTACCTATTTTGGACAGCCACACAAATGCAATCAATAAATAAGAACTATTATTATTATTAGTGATCACTCCTTCTCTGTTTTTGATGCTTCCTCCTCCATCTCTCGGATGTTGGTATTTCTCAGTGTTCTGTTCTGGGGCTTTCTTTCTTTCTTTTTTGAGACAGAGTTTCACTTTGTCACCTTCAATAGAGTGCTGTGGCATCACAGTTCACAGCAATCTCAAACTCCTGGGCTCAAGTGATCCTCTTGCCTCATCCTCCCCAGTAGCTGGGACTACAGGTGCCTGCCACAACACCCTGCTATTTTTTGGTTGCAGTTGTCATTGTTATTTAGCAGGCCCTAGCTGGGTTCGAACCCACCACCTTTGGTGTATGTGGCTGGCGCCCTGGTGACTGAGCTACAGGCACCGCCTATGGGTCTTTTTTTCAAGGTAAAGTGCCATATTTATTATAGTATTTATGTATTTCTTAACCATTTAACACGTGTAAAACTACCCTACCATGTTTATTAGATTCCTAACGTTTCTTTTATGTGTCACTGATGAAGTTTTTGAGTGTTGTACTCCTAACAAAATTTTTATTACGCAACTTTTTGTAGCATGGTGATTTTTAGGAACCCATATGTTGCTTTACAGCAGAACTAATTATACTGTTTAACTCAAGAATCAGTCCATTTCTCTACATTTCCATTGTTATCAGTTTAAACCAAGTAACTATCATCTTTTACCTAGTCTACAGCAATGGTCTAATTCTGTGGTTCTCAACCAAGGAGAGGACTTTCCCCCTTCCACCCTGTCCACTGGACATGTATAGAAGTGGGATACATTTTTGATTGCCTTGGGGAGGGGCACTACTGTCATTCAATGAAGAGGAGTTGAGGATGCTACAAGCTCAGCAATGTCACCCACACAACGATTTGTTTCACCCCCAAAATGTCAAACACAGCCCCATTAAGAAAAAAACAGTAGGCTTAGTGCCTGTGGCTCAGGCGGCAAAGGAGCCAGCTACATACATCTGAGCTGGCAGGCTCAAATCCAGCCTGGGCCCGCCCAACAACAGTGATGGCTGCAACCAAAAAATAGCCAGGCATTGTGGCGGGCACCTGTGGTCCCAGCTACTTGGGTGGCAGAGGCAGGAGAATTGCTTGAGCCCAGGAGTTGGAGGTTACTGTGAGCTCTAATGCCATGGCACTCTACCTAGAGCGACAGCTTGAGGCTCTGTCTCAAAAAAAGAAAAAACAGTAACTATTTTCCCAAATCTGTTCATAGCTGCAGCCAGAGAGAGTGTTATTTTATTTTATTTTTTGGGAGACAGAGTTTCAAGCTGTCAACCTGGGTAGAGTGCCGCGGTGTCATAGCTCACAGTAACCTCCAACTCAGACTCAAGAGATCCTCTTGCCTTAGTTTTTCTACTTTTAGTAGAGAGGGGATCTTGCTTTTGCTCAGGCTGGTCTCAAACTCGTGAGCGCAAGCAATCCACCCGCCTTAGCCTCCCAGAGTGCTAGGATTGCAGGCGTGAGCCAGAGAGAGTGTTTTTAAAATGCAAATCAGATGATCCCTATCCTATGTTTGATACCCTATAAGAGCTTCCCTCACCCTAAACATAAAGGTCAAAATCAAACTGCAGTCCACAGGTTCCCACCTCCTCCTCCAGCTTCATCTCACACCACTCCTCTCGTTGCCTTCAGGTAGTCATTCACTCAATGAATAAGAGTTAAACATCTGTGTGCTAGGAACTATTCAGACTGACAGGGTTAGAGCAGTGAAGGAAAGAGAAAAAATTCTGAAAATTCCTGAAACTTACATTCTAGTTCCAAGAAGCTGTCAGGCTCCTCCTCATCTCAGGGCCTTGCCACATGCTGTTGACGGTGCTTAGCCAATTCCTATGCAACCTTCAGGTCTCAGCTTAGACATCACTTCCTCAGGGAACTATTCTCTGACCCCACCCTAATAAGGCAGTTCCTTATTGTATGATCTATGACTACGAATTGCTTAGTGTTACCCGTTGAAATTATTTGTTCAACATCCATATTTTCTGTTACATCCCTAGGATCTCACACAGTATTTGGCACAGAGAAGACAAGTAAGAATATCTGCTTATCGATGAAGACATATATGTTTATCTATATGCATGTGTCTTCACACTTTATGATATTCATGTATTTATAAATATATTCATGTCTGGGTATATTTCCAAATATTTCTGCAGGGAATTATGTCTGTGTGAATATGTGCATATGTAAATATGGATATGGACATATAATTTTAGAGTTTATTCACTGGGGTATATGCATTCACATGAGTTCACATGCACATATTTATGCATGTGCACACATATTTGCACATATTCTTCTGAGCCCTCAGTGACAGCTCTGACCTCCTGAGGGAACTGGAGGCAGGACCCCAAGTCTTCTCTAAACTGACAGCTCAATAAGAATATATGATCATTCAATGACATCCCAAATGTCAGCAAACACTGGCTTGCTCCACTCTGCTACAGGGGAAGTGGGTAGAGACAGGAGATGTGGAAACATGGCTATACAAAAGTTACTATTTCTCAAGGCAACCCACACCATTTGTGGCGAGGACAGGGAAGCTGAAAGACAACATTTTGCCTCTGCTCAGATTAGAGGCCTTACAAAATAAGGACAGGGAATTCGGTCCCAGTTGTTCACTCACTGTTCAATCAGACCAGAACCCTCCCTAACTTTTTCACGGGGCAAAGCCCTGCTAGGGGAGTTGAGGAGGAAGGAAGAAAAAAGGCAAAGAGGAAAGATAAAATAAGATTAAGGAACAGACAGGACTTTGTAGATAGCCAGAGCCTAGGTCACAATGGAAATAACACATGGAATAAGGCTTTTTACTCCTGCAATCTTGGCAATAACCTCTTTGGTTTTCCTTTTATCATCATTCTTCTTAAGGGAGCAGGAATCATAGTGCACCTGCACTAGGTCACACAGTAGAAAGGTCAGGAATATTACCATGCCACTGGGCTTCTAGAACTCTGCAGCCTCTATGTCTTAAAAGTTGCTGGTAATGGGCGGTGCCTGTGGCTCAGTGAATAGGGTGCCAGCCCCATATACCAAGGGTGGCGGATTCGAACCTGGCCCCAGCCAAACTGCAACTAAAAAATAGCCGGGCGTTGTGGCAGGGGCCTATAGTCCCAGCTACTTGGGAGGCTAGGGCAAGAGAATCACCTAAATCCAAGAGCTGGAGGTTGCTGTGAGATATGATGCCACAGCAGTCTACCAAGGACGACAAAGTGAGACTCTGTCTCTTTAAAAAAAAAAAAAAAAAGCTGCTGGTAAGAAATAGGCTAGTCCACAGATAAGCCATCATTTCTGTTTGTGTACTTAACCACTTAACCATGCCTGGAATATGACAGTTTACTTCATGAGAGGAAGTCACAGGCCGACTAGGAACAGAGTCCTCAGTTTCCCCTCATACCCATGTTTTATGGCAACATAGTCTGGCAGAGAACAAAGCTGAATAGACTCAAGATAGACTAACTCCATCCCTCTAAGCCCAGCAGCCCCAACATGGCCCTGGGTAGCAACATTACAACACGGGTCAGCTGCTTTCCTGCCTTTCTGCCAAGGAACCTAGAGGCAGGGAGCTATCCATATACCAAAAAGTCTAGTGAACTTCACAAAGTAATTGTTCATGGTCAGTGCCTGCCTTGCCTGGCCGGGCATTCACATTGCATTTGCTGAGGCCAGCAAGCTGCCTCAGATGTGCTCTGACAGCTGGCGCTCTGTCTTCCAGGAGCAACTGCCAAGCCACACCCGCTGGCCTAGCCCCACCAAGCCTCGCCTGGGAGGGCCTCTATGAAACCAGTTCTCAGAGATGAGTTAAGGGCAATTATTCACTAGCGCATACTCAATCACTAGCATATACTCTACACCTCGCCCTGGTCTAGCCACCAGGGACACAGAGAAGAAACAGATTTAGTCTCTGTGCTCCGGATGAACATGTCTGGAAGGAAACACACATGGGCTTGGTTTCAACTGAGATAAATGATATCCCAAGTGCCAAGGTACTTCAAAACAAGAGACTGAACTTCTCAGTAGTGATACCCTTGCCAAATCTTTGAGGAGAGGGCATATCCCTCATGAAGATGACTAGGAGACATGTCAGATAGAAGGAAGGCCACAGGCCAAGGCCCAAAGCTAGGGCAGAGCTCAGCCTCCTCAGCTAAAGAGAAGTAGCAGCAATTGCTCAGTTGTATGGGAGATCAGTAGAAGTGGGTAAGGGTCAAAGTGCAGACAAGCCAGAGTGCAAAGTAATTTACAAATGCTGCCATAAAACATGGAACTAAGTCCAAGGCCATTCTCAGTGTAGCATAAATACTTAATAAAACTTTCTCTTCCACTGCTCCTACATGTGTTTGCTTAGCTCCAGGCCACAAACACACCAAAGGCATGCTGCTTTCCCTGCTGAGAAAGCAATCTCTCCTCCTCGTGTCCATAGCCCACCTTCCTTGAATGCCCAGTTCAAGACTCTAATCCCCATAATACCTAGTCTGGCCCCTCAATGACGTCTCTCTTTTCTGAGCCCCTGAGAGCTACTACCTTCTCTGAGCTTTCTGGAATCACTAAGCTGACTGGTAGAACGGGGCTCCTGAGGCTGCTCTAGGGCTGTTGTCCTTAGATCAAAATGACTTATGGGAGTGAGTCTCCCTAGTGGACTGGGTCTTCTAGAGCAAAGATCCCCCCAGAGCAGGAACCGGGGCAGGGGACGGGGGGGTGCCTAGTCCTACATATCCTTTCCTCTGCTAATCTAGGAAAGTACAGTTTTCTGGGTGATTCGTTCTCTGCCAGGACTCACCATCATAAAATACATAGGGTCCTTGCACCCCCAGTCTCAGCACAACTCTCCAGGGTCTTGGTGCCACTTGAGTGCCAGCCTCCTCCCTCATACCCAATGGGAATTAGGTTCTAGTTTCCATGGCTCTGCCTCACATGAGCAAGGCTCTGCTGGAGCTCAATAGGACCAAAGCCAGCTTGAATCTCAACTTTGAACTTGAATGAACAAGAGGGAGATATAGCCAGTCAGGAGATTCAGAGGCCATATTCATGATGACATCAAAGGAGAATACTTCTCCAGAGGCTCAGCTAGACCACATCTCTTTTTGAGAGACAACACAGCTCAGCCAGGAGATTCAGCTCTGAGTAAGATTTACCTGAGACTTCTCTGCATCTCTGGGTGACACCAACCAGGGCAATGTCCTACTCCACCCAGCAGCCTGGTCCCCAAGCAGGTCCCCACTCTCAGAAATAACCACAATATTTCAGTGCATGTTAGCTAGGGAAGAGGAAGGAGGGATGTTCAGAACGGAGAAGAACAAAAAAGAAGAAGAAAAGGAATAAAGATGAGAAAAGAAAGCAAAAGAGGGAAGCTCAGAGAACCAAGAGAATCAGAAGATGCACCTAGGTGAGCTCAGACACAGTACCTTTTTCAGATTAATCCACTGCTTGAAGTAATCCGCGATTGGCAAGCCCAAGTACTGGCACTGGCCTGGGAGCCTACAAAAAAGGGAAGAGAGAACAAGTTGGGCACATCTATTTCCCAGGTACAGAGTCTTAACCTATGAAGTCTAATAGAGTCTACAGGACAAATAGACGCCAAAAGGACAACCCATTAGCCATGGTCCCACCCCACCCAAAAAAGGGATCCCTCCTCTAGCACCATGGTCACTGGGCTCCAGATTCGGCTCAGATTCAAATGTAAGAACCCAGAGACTCTATTCAAAATAATATCAGCAGCTACTATTTTCTAATAGCTAAGAATCTTACTTACCTTTTCACATTTAAATCTTCAAAGCGATGCTGTGAGGTAGGTACTATAGTCTACATTTTATGAATGAGAAAATGAGACTCAGAGATATTATTCAAGGTCCCACAGCCAAAATATGACAGTGCCAAGAACTAACCCCAGGTATGTCTGACTCCAACACCTATGTTCTTTCCAGGTGACGATTTGTTGTTGCAGTTTTGTTATAGCAGAGAGGTAGAGAGACAAGACAGGAAGAGAAAAAGAGCGAATGATTTAGAGACAGATGGGATGGGCTTCAGCTCACATTAAAGCCTTTGTCTATAGGCTTTTTTAGGTAGAGAAAAGGCCATGCAGAAAGATAAGAAGAGGTCAGAATTTAAACCAAGGGTCTGTTTTTGCTTTTTTCTTTAAGTTAGAATTTACTAACTATCTCCACTTCTAGCTAATGATGCCATTTTACCCACACAAATCTATTCAACCAAACCTGCACTGATGCTTAATGGGGGTTAGGAACTTATGACTCAAAAAGTAAGACTGAACCCCTGCCCAAAAAGGGTTCAGTTTGTTCAGAGGAATGGATAATGACAGAAAAAGACAAATACATCCTTAAGTTGGAGCATGGGGGCACACGGAAGGATGGTGGAAGACAGTTTTAGAAATACCAGGTAGGAAAGATCAGGGTGTTCTTGGAAAGAGAAGAACTTGGCCATAGGCAATGAAGAGCCTCTGAAGAGTTGTGATTCACCAAGATTGTTCTGGGGCAGCAAAAAAAATAGACTCAAAAAGCAGAGTAGCAGGAGAGGAGAGACAGTAGTGGTGGAGAGAGCGATCAAGAACAGACATGAGATGTAAGGGAAACCCTGGAGACCAAATGGGAGATGGGGCCCATTGAAAGAAGGCAGTGGAGCACAATTCAAAGGTGCATGGCATGGCTAGCTTCAGACCATTTGCTGAGATAGACACAAAGGAGGCAGTAGCATTGAGCATATCTGATGCATAGAGCAAACCAGTATTTGAGTCAATTTTATTATTGCTTTAAAATTCTCTACATGGTGGGCGTGGTAGCTCATGCCTGTAATCCTAACACTCTGGGAGCCCAGGGCAGATAGAGCACCTGAGCTCAGGAGTTTAAGACTAGCCTAAGCAAGAGAGAGACCCCCATCTCCACTAAAAATAGAAAACGAGCCAGGCATGTGGCAGGCACCTATAGTCCCAGCTACTTGGGAGGATGAGGCAAGGGGATCTCTTAAGCCCTAGAGTTTGAGGTGGTTGTGAGCTAGGATACTATGGCACTCTACCCAGGGCACAGAGTGAGACTGTCTCAAAAAATAAAAATTAAAAAATAATAATAAAATATAATTCTCTACATCTAGTGTATATCCTTTCTGCCCAAACTGAGGGGACTGTTCCCACGGCCTCACCCTCAGTACACCACTGGAAGAAAGAGGAGTTAGGAAATGCAGTTTGCCCAAGAAGTAGAACTTTAGTCTGACAATAATTTTATTTCTTTCAATATATTTTAATTTCTTATCCTTGATATTTGTGAAAATGCTTGCTGAGCTGAATAATTTTAGAAAAATAACATTTAGCTTTCTAAGTGAAGGAGGCCACCCAAAGCAGCATAATCTGCCAAGGAACAGGTCTAGGGGACTGGCCAGCAAAAGGTAGGGAGCCCCTGTCTTACTTCAGCCAACCCCAGCATCCCCTAATTATTTTAGTTGACCCAGGCCAGAAGTCGTATTGGCTCTAGCCTGCCTGGGAGGGGCTCCCTCTTCAGCAGGATTTCAAGGGTAGACAACAGCCGTTTACATTTCCACCCAGTTAGGAAGGGTGTCGGTCACAGGATTCGATTTCCTCCTCTGAAAGACCTATATCAGAGGGGCCACCTTGAGGGCAGACCAAACAGATTGTCAGAATGGATACTTAGCCTTAGATATGGCTCAGTAGCAATCCTGAGCAGCCTTCTGTACCCAAGTCTCCCTGAGGGCACATGGGGACTATAATTCTCAGTCAGGGGTTCTTATCCTTGTAGGTACATGTGCAGTTTGCAGACTCATTCATGGGCCTTCAGTTTGCTGAGTGGTCCTGTGGGTGGTCTTAGCTCTCTGACTCTAAGATACAAGTAGACAGATATAGCAGGGTCCAGACCCCTCTTCATGACAGACACAAATGCCTAAACTTCAACTCTCAGGTGCCTCATGGGAAGAGAGCTACATATCCCTATCACACACCCTTACCCCAGCTTAGAGAGCACTAAGAGATGATGTCTGTGAAGAGGTGGGGCACAGTAGTTGTCATTCCTTACACAAAAGAGGAAACTGAGGCTCAAAGAAGAAAAAGGATTTGTTCAATCATAACAAGCCAAAGGAAAAACTAGAAATGGAATCCAAGGTTTTTGACTGCACAGGCATCAGCTATGTAGATGCACTTAGACCTCTTTACAGTCCCAGGGAAACCAAAGCCTTAGGCCTTAGAGAGGCAGGTAGCATGGTGATCACTGCTCAAGGTCACATCTGGGTTCAAGGTTCTCAGGAGCCTAAGGCTAGGGTCAGTGGGGACCAGGGAGCACATGATTTCACCAATTTGGAAAGAAAAAGTACAGAAGTCCTCCTAATACAAAGGGCCTGAATGCTCTAAGTTGTTACCAGCTACTGGTCCCAAGAAAAGAACCACTGGCAGTGGGCCCTGGACTGGCCTGCAAGTATGAATGTGCAAGCAGGTTTATGGTGCCTAGGTCTCCCTGCAGCTGGAGTCACTGGGCACAAAGCTCCCCAACTGCCCAAACATCATCTGGTCATACTTATTACTGTTGCCCAATGAAATTTTATGCACCGAGTCCACAGGTGTGATTTCCCCTTCTTTATGAGGGTCGGAATGACATCACTGATGGCCAATAGAAAAGAGCCAATTATGTCCAGGCCATAAAAAGGAATGAGATTTTTTTCAACCAAATCAAAACTTCCTTCAGCTTCACGAATGCAAGGGGCCTCTTTAAGGAAGGGCCCCCCAGTCCTGCCTGTGGGCTCTAAACTGAGGCACATGATTGCATTTCAAGTACTATGGGCCTAGGGCCAGAAAAGGGCTCCACCCTTGGCATTTATCTGTGGCCCTGCTCTTATCAACTGGCCCCTCAGAAACAGGGGGCCAGTTGTTCCACAGACCAGAACATCAGAACCAACCCTTACACTCTGACTGGCTCCTCACTACTCCATCCAGGGGAAAGTTAGAAAAGATCAGTACTCCTTCAGTTCTCTTATTACTCCTTTCAAGTAACACAAAAGAAAGCAGAGAGCCCTCCCCTTGCTTTGAAAGAAGGGAACAATATAGGGGGAAGAGAATTACTAAGAAAATGCACCCTCCCCAAGCACACAGCACAAAGCAAAAGGAGCCCAGCCTTCTCCACCCCAACCCTCATTCAGTCCTACCACCTGCAACTGAGCCTCTCTGGCGGGGCCCAGACAGCCCTGATGGCAAACAGGTGTGGCTAGCTTGGCGCCAGCCAAGGCAGGGGAGTAGCTCATTAGGGAAACACCCCCCTCGCTAACGGGTATGGTCAAGATGGAGCCATTGCAAGCAGGAGCTCAGCTTTGAAGATTAGGTGAAACAGAGCTGGGGGAGAACTGCTAGGCTTGAGACAAGGAGACCAGCACCTCCATAGAAGTCTGACAGACAGACTCCCAGATGGACACAACAGCCAAGACCAGCAAGAGAGCAGGCACCAGCTTTTCTCTCTTCAAGTCTTAGGGCCAGACCCAACTCAGGGAGATGCATGTCACTCTCACTTTTAGCAGATCCAAGCCCTTAAAGAGAAGAAGAACCAGTAGACTCTGAAGCTATCCATGATCCTTTCTGCCTCTCAGGAAAGGCTGTGGGACCTGGATCTTGGAGTGATATGGGCTGTCAGTACTGTGCCAAATAATCCATGACAGGCTATTGTTCACCTGCAGGAGGAAACTACTATGTTCCTAGGATATGGGGGAGTGTTGGGGAGCAAAGATGAAAAGGAGGAGAGGCTCTGTCTTCTTCAAAGTCACCATTGGACCATGGCAGCACAGAAGGCCCAGCTACCTAGCAGCCAGCCAAGTAAGGCATGTTTCCATGCAAGGTTTCCACATTTGTTCATTCCAATACAAACACCCTCAAAGAATGCTGTCCCTAGCTGCCCTGCATCTCAGAACTGTCTCAATTTCCTATGCTTCTCTCCAAGTCCCCAGTCTCAGAAAAGGTCCCATTTACACTGGACCCCAGTCTGAAGTCCTACTTATTCAGAGCACCCACAGTCTGCATGATGTGAGTCTGTATCCAGCATGCACAGGCCACCCACCTACCCAGGCAGCATGTAGCTGGGTAGCTGGGGACACAGCTCTTTGTCTCTCTTGTTTCCGTTCCCCCACCCAGAGGAGATAAACAGACCCTGGGTGATAAACGGCCCGCCTTTCACGATCACTTTTTCTCAAGTTGAGAAGAGTAGCTGGTGATGGATGGGCTGGAATTTGGTTGTCAGGAAGGGCTGTCAGCCAGAGGTGCCTATCTCCTCCCCCACTACACAGGGCATCATTACACTGTGGCATCAAGGTAAAATATGACCAAGGGGAGGGAAGGAAGAAAGAGAGGAAGGCTGAGCTTACACACGGAGCAAATTGAGCAACAATGTGAGCAGGCATGAGGCTGGGACGTTAGTTATCTGTCCATGACACCTTTTATCTCTACACAAATTGGTCCTTCCTCTCCCACTGCATCCTCTTATACAAACAGAGGCAGACACAATGTGTCACCACTGCAATAGCATAGCAATTTAACCCGAATTAGTGAGGGGGTCAAGGTAGGAAATAGGGGTTTCTCATTTCAACAGGTTCCTTACTCTCAGCTCTGAACCACCACATTGAGGGGAGGAGGGTGGGGAGAAAGCAGACTCATAATTGAATTCACTCACTTGGCTGCTGCTGATGTATAAAAAATTAATGCTCAAGCTTCCTACTTATCAAAGCTGGTTAGTATCCATCTCACCTGTAAGACACACCATGTCAGAAGACATGGAACAGCTCACTCTGCCCCAGGCAGGCTTAGCCCTGATGCTTCTAGCCAATGTAGGAATTGGCCAGAACAGGACGGAAAGAAAGGTGCTGCCCAGAGGCATCAGCACCAAGTCAGAACCTCCTGCTAGAAGCCTACAGGACAAGGTGCTGGGGAGGGAAAGTATGAGAGCAGAGGCTGGGGCTGTTATAGGAGATGATTGCATTAAAGGTGATTCTTGACAGTTCAAGAATACACTTGAATCTACAGACAGAAAAGCATTCTGGCTCCACCCTCTAACAGATGATGTTCAGAGTGTTTTATGAGTAACCCTTCTCCCTAGAAAGATACACACGCTACTGTGCCTGAAATAGGACACCAATAGTAAAGGCAGCACTGGTGGCACTGACAAGGCAAAAAAGCAGAGAGGAGAGCAGCCTGGGATCGCCTCTACTAAGGGACCTGGAGCTGAAAAGGCCCCTGATGGCAGGGAGTGCCATCCAGCACCATAGCACCACTATTCTAAGAGACAACTTGGTCAAGGGACCATGTATCTTTAGGCAAGTAATATCACCTCCATGCCCTGCTCTGTGAGGGTTAAAGGAGCCAGTCAAAGCAAATATGCTCTGTAAATAAGGTCTCACGAAAGGGATTCTGGCTGTAAAGAGATCAACTGACCCCAAACCTGCAATAGCCTTTGGAGATGCTTCCAGATCACCTGCATTGAGAACACAGTGCCTAAGGAAAAGAATACTGGAGAAAGGGCGGCACCTGTGGCTCTGTGAGTAGGACACCAGCTCCATATACCGAGGGTGTCAGGTTAAAATACAGCCCGCCAAACTGCAACAAAAAATAGTCAGGTATCGTGGCAGGCGCCTGTAGCCCCAGCTCCTTAGGAGGCTCAGGCAAGAGAATCGCCTAAGCCCAGAAACTGGAGGTTGCTATGAGTTGTGATGCCACAGCACTCTGCCGAGGGTGATAAAGTGAGACTCTGTCTCTACAAAAAAAAAAAAAAAAAAAAAAAAAAATACTGGAGAAGGCTTACTGGGATGACAGGAAGATGGAAACCCCCAGAACCACTCCGTAGCTGCAAAAATGAACTCCAAAAAGCTTACACTGAGGGGAGGAGTTATGAATGGAGCAGGCAGCTTGGGACTCACTCTCCAAATACAGAGGAACAAAAGCCAAAATTCTAGTTTAGACACAAAATGGGAGAACTTTCTACCTCAATCGACTGCCTCGTATGTATGAGCACTGTAGAGACTCAGGACCCTCAAGGTAGAGGCAAACTGAACCTGATTCCTACATTCAGAGAGCTTCCAGGCCCATCTAGAAGTAGCCACAACATAAACAGAATGATCCCCTCTAGGAGAGACTGCTGAGAAAGGGCTATGTCACTTCAGGTGGTGGGAGGGTAATGTAGAAGGCACTTACAGAGACTCAGCTGCATTCAGCTTGCTGAGCTTGCTCAAGCAAGTCCATGTGCACGCACACACACACAGTCACACGCTGTCCTTTCATTCTTCTCTGCCTGCCCACAGCCCTAGGGGAATGCACTGTTGACTTCTCAGCCCACTTTGCCCCTCACTTGCCCCCATCCTCGAGACAGCTGCAGGTTACAATTCCAACCACAGGCTTCAGAAAGATGATACACTTGCTAGAGCCTGCAAAGGGTCAGGCAAGAGTACTGTTTGAAATACCAGTGTGACAGCTGGCTCCTTGTCTGTCTCTGCCTCCCTCGCCCCCTCCCCAAACTTGTCATGGTACAAGAAGTCTATAAGCAGCCCATCAGCTTTAAATATCAGTGTGCATGAAGCAGGAGCATGAGCGTGAGTGAGCAGGAAGCAGACGATGAGCGCCTCTGTCGCCACTGCCTGTCAGGGAACACTAATGAATTTCACCACCAGCAGCCATGCTTCAGATGGGGGGTGAGGTGGGGGTGGAGTTTTCTAGGGAGAACTCTCGCAGTATTAAAACATCTTCTTCCAGAACCCTGTTAATAAATGTCATTGTAGAGCTGAGAACTGCAACCCACCACTAGGACTTTAAGGGGAGGAAAGGCTTGGGGTAAGCCCTGTGGTCCACAAGTGTGAGGCTGGAGGGAGCCAGCTGAGCTCCATGATTATGATGGGTGACCTCTAGTGAATCTCCTACCTCATGTTACCACCATCACCTATACTTATAAAGTATGAGGTACTGGCAGGGAGAGATGCCCAGCTATAGCTCCCTGGCCAGACTCACCACCCTTTACATCAGCTTCAGCTAACTCACTTCACAGTGAGGCCCCAAGGCAGGGAGTTAGGCCATCCTTTAGAACTGAGGGTAGGGGTGGGGGAGGGCGAGAAGACTCTAGCTACTTCCTCCACAAATATTTGGATCCAGAGCTGTTTATATTAATAATTTTATAGAGGAGAACTGGAGGTTGAAATGGTGATGTGACTTTCTCAAGATCCTACAACTAGAAACTTAATGCACTAGGACTTAAACCTGCTCTTTTAAAAGAGGCCTTGAGTTCTAAAGGCCTAGCTCTTTTCACAATACGATGCAGCTTCTATGGGGAAGGACTGTCTCCTGGGTGTCCTCTACTGCCAGGCCCTGCCCTGCCCCTCCATTCCCTCCCATTGGTACACACACACCTCTGGCCTGGCACGTACCACAGGTGCCATGTAGCACTGGGCTGGGCTCCAAGTCATGGTGAACCCAGCCGGGCAAAGAAAGGCCTGGAAGCAAGCCAGGCCATCACCTGGGAGTCTCCACAGCTCAGAGGACATGGCTGCAGGCATAAGCCTTCCCTCGAGTACCCTCTGCACAGCTCTGATCAGCAGTGTCTGATCTGGCAGCGACCTGCTATGCAGGGGGCAAATGACATTTAATTTCCTCTTGGTTTCCCTACAGTACAGACAAAAGGCCATCACCTGCGTCTGGGTCTGGTAGCACAGCTGGAAGTATTCCCAGACAGGCTGCTCTGGAGAGTTCCCAACAGAAACCAGAACACAGGCGGGTGCAGAGGGATGCCCCACAGCCCAGGCTGCTAGTGTTCCTAAGGAAAACCAACCTCAAATCCCTAGTGCCAAACCAAAAGGCAGTGTGTATGTGTATGTGTGTGTGTGTGTGTGTGTGTGTGTGTGTGTGTGTGTGTGTGTGTGAGTGTATGCACCTCCCTGCTCCATGGCTTTTTAGCCCACCTTCCAACCAACTATCTTTAACCCTATTTCTCCCCCAGAGTCCACATGAAGCATACCAGTGCCACAAACACCTTGTGGAACAGAATCGCATGCACCTCCCCAGTGTCACAGATAGTCCTTGAAATACTATATATCCCCAACCCCTCTCTCAGGAAACAATTAAGACAAGCACTTTTCCAGCGTCCTTCCCTTAGTAACTCCTCCAGGGAAGGGTACAGTCCCCCACCTGGTGTGACTACAGGCAGTGCTGGAGCTGCCACTAGGACCTGGCCAGAGTTTTCTTTCCCAAATGGAGTGGCAGAAGCCCCCATAGGGAGTGGGGTGTAGGGAGGAGGTTGAATAGGTGACAGGAAGTTTTCAGGCACTGTGGTCCATGCCTTAGTTGATGAGCTACTCACTTTTTGGCCAGGGAAACCAGGAGCTTCTCAGTAAGTTGAGCTGCTTCCCAAGATACTTTATTTATCCCGCCACCTACTGTCTCCAACTGGCCTATGGCTATCTTGACCCCAGGACCTGCCTTTGTGTGGCCTACAATGCCCTCTGGAGGCTCTACAGAGAGGCATCCTGCTAGTGTTCAGGATGTGTGACCTCTGGTCTTCTCTGCCCCAATTCCAGCTCCCCAGACTCCTTCAAGACGTGTAAGCATTTGGCCTATACAGAGTCAAACTCATGGGTCAGCATGAGAATAGGCTAGTGGCTTTTAAAATTGTGCTCTACAAAATTCTAAGGAGGGACATCAGGCTACTTCACGGATAGGGGAGGAAAAAGAATGGGCAGGGCCTTTCTCCAGCTTCAACTAGAACAGCTCAACTTAATATCGGACTTTAATTATTTTGTTCATAAAAAAGTTTACTAAAAAATACTATCCATTCTGTCTCTCAACAGTGTTCCTCTGGGTTCTCATAGCATTTGTTTTGAATGCTTTATAGCCTTATTGGCCCTGTAGTTGGTTATGAATGTACAGTTCTCTCTGTCCTGATAACCTGACAGGCCCTATTGTCCCCAGCACAGAACTTACTGAGCTCAGAGCAGCTCTCAACAGGGGTGACTTTAGATTGCCAGCACCTTCAATGGCAGTTTCCAACAGTGTTCCTTGAGGGAAAGAGCTGCAGTGGAAAGTAATTGACATTTACAGAAGGTCCTAGTGAAGACATGTGGCACATGCCACTCTTAAATCAATGAATGGGGCATACCTGCTACCATGATCAATCATCTAAATTAACTTCCAGGGGACAAAACAGACTTTTGGCCAATCTCTGGCAAAATGCAGCATATTCCAACAGGAAATATCACTGAGTAGAAGCTTATAAACCCCAAATGTGGGACCATGAAAACACAGAATAATGCTCCTCAGACAACTATTCAAGGGCCTAGGCCTGCCCCTGCATTCCTATAGCCTGTAGAGGAGTCACTAGTCTCATAGGTCTGGCGATAGGCCTGGGATAGGGTAAAGCCCCTTGGCCCTATCAACCAAGCCCACTGCCTGAACCTCCTTCTCTAGCCAGCTTTAGGGAGGGGGTGGAGGGAGGAAAG
This sequence comes from Loris lydekkerianus, assembly GCA_963574355.1. Taxonomy (NCBI): domain Eukaryota; kingdom Metazoa; phylum Chordata; class Mammalia; order Primates; family Lorisidae; genus Loris; species Loris lydekkerianus. The sequence continues at coordinate 78,478 of CAUYPK010077251.1, read as the reverse complement.
GGATTGTGCTCCTCCTGGCTAAAGCCACTTGTTAATAGGCCCTAGGTTCCCTCATCCCAGGGGGAAAAGAAGGTAGCAATGAGTTCTCTCCTCTCCACCCCCACCCCATGCTTCTCAGCAGGGCCAGGAAGGACAGCCATTAGTGTGTGCCTCAGCAGACAATGGGGAGGAGAAGTCTCCAGAGCAAAGGACAACTGCAGCAATTAGAATGCAGGGAGGTTCAGAAGCTATTTAACTGGGTGACCCCTGAGGTCGCTGCATCTGACTCTCATCCCTGGATAAATATTGTATGAGAGGGGAGGGGGGGAGCACTGCTCCTCCTTCCATTCCTTCCCCATCCCCGGCTGCCTCCAGCCACACACACCAGGAACATTATTTACAGCCTGACAGTCAAAGCAATCACTCTGCTAACCAAGAGGGAATGGACAAAGTCGACTTACCAAAAATTGACTGAGAAGTGAAGAAACCAGGGCTGGTGGGAGATGGGAACTGAACTGCCACAGATGCAAGGATCTCCCCCATACTCTGGTTTAGTGGAAGCAAATACCATCACCCCTAAACCTCAAACTACTGGCAGAGAGGAAATAAAAGGAACAGAGCAGCCTTCTGCCTTTTGGGGACCCTCAAAAACTCTGGCCGTCATCATCACCCAGATGCTCCTTAGCAAAGATGGGGATTCTAACTACCTGCCCAGAGGAAGTCATACCAATCACATGCTACTTGTCCAGCTGGCCCGTAGTTGAACTAGTGGGAAAAGGATAAGAACAAGAAAGTCAGACATTGCAGAAAGGGATCAGGGTGGGGGAAGAAGAGGAGAGTGCCTGAGTGCAGGCTGCGCCTCAGCTCCCCACGCGCCAGTCCTATAGTCCTGCTCTAATGCACCCTGACATGCCTCTGAAGACAGAGAGCTGTTTGCAGTCAGCACCATGATTTGTTAGTAATTATTTCCATGGTGTCACATTGCTGTCACTCTGTTAACAAAGAGACAGCCTGCCTCGGGCTGCCTGCAAGAAAGAATCGCAGAGAAAAAGGCCTGTCAGGCTCTCGGGATTCTCTGGGCTGGCTAGCTTTCTTCCCCAAACCAACATCCTCACAGGCTTTGGAAGAAACAGTTTTGCGGAACTAGCAAGTCTGAGCTATGTTGCCCTTTAGCCAGGGACACTGAGAATTTATCCCACCCACTCATAGCCACCCTTCCCAAAGCCCTACAAAGCTAAGCCCCCAGAGTCCACAAATCACTCTGGCACAGGCCACTATGCCAACCGAAGCCTTGAGTTCCCTGGCCTTCAAATCCTAAGACCCCTGCTCCCTGACTCTTCTTCCTTACCACGGCATTCAAAGCTTCTCAGGTGCTCTCAAGAAACTGACAAAATAAACATAATAGTCAGACCAAATTGAAGCAGCTGCCCCATTGGCATAGATGGAGAACAGGGGGAATATGATGGCAGGGAATCCTCCCTTCTTGAATCCACCAACCACAGTTCAGGGACAAAGCAGCTCAGGTGTCAATGCCCCTCCAGCCTCCATATGCCTGTGCCCATGGAGCTGATCTCTCCTTCCCAGTGCCTGGATATGCACAACATCTGCACCAGGAGAACTGGTGGCTTGCTTTCGCACAAAGTAATGTCTTCATTACCCTGCTGGGGAATTAGAGGACAGGTTGGCAAGCACTGACAAACAGAGGTCACTCACCTTATAGGCGTGGAAAGTTTGAGATTAATTCTCCCCTCTCGCAGAGGGAATCAGACTACAGGATAGTGGAAGAAAAGCACCAATACTGAGAAATCCTTTCACTTCCAAGCAACAGCAATAAGCAGCCAACACCACTTCTACCAGTATCAATAGGCTGAAACCCACAAGCCCTACAGAAGCCCTACAAAGTGGCAAGGGCCACTGCTACCTAGCGTCTACAGAATCCCAAAGGATAGAAGAACATCAACAAGACTAAGATTCTTCAGGCATTGAAGCCCAAAAGGCAGAGAACAGTGCCAGCTATATGCACTGGAATGCAAACTCATAAAGGCAACGTGTCTTGGCAAGTTCCCTCTTTGTTTGTGGCTGTATCCTCAATACCAACAACAATGCAGGCACATAGGGGGTTGTCAACACACATCTGTTGTAAGAATAAACAAATGAGCTATTATGGCTCAAAGACCACTTCCACAGACCCAAGGCCAGCCTCTACCTATCACAAGACCTCAGAGAAGGAGGAGGCCAGTGTGGGTTCCAGAATAAACAGGGATGACCACATGGCCAAAGGCCTGAAATTAGGGCTTAAAAAATGAGGGGTATTGGGACAAGCTAATGGACCTAGGAGGATTCTCATATCAGATTGAAAACTCACATAATCAACAAACATTCACTGAACAACTAAAGGAGGTTGATGTTTCAACAAAGGACGGACAGGTAAATAAAATATAGTATCATGCAATGGAATACTGCTACATATAAAGCAATAAAAAGTCTAAACTACCGATACATACAACATGGATAAATTTCCCATATGTTATGTTATGCCAAAAAAGCCAGACACAAGAGTGCATCTTGTATGATTCCATTTATATGAATGTCAAGAATCGGCAAAACTAGCTGAAAGGAATAGAAGTCAGAACAAAGGTTATTTAGCAAGGGGAGGGCAGCACTTACTGGGAAAGGGCACAAGAGAACTTTTGGGGAACTTATTTCTCAGAAGCACCAGTGGTTTCCTCTTGGAGTTTAGGAGACAAGGCCTGTCAGCCTTCACTCTCTATCTGACAGAGGACAGAAAGGGCCCAAACAAACAACTACGACCTAGGAAGATAAAAAAAATGTTCAAAATACAAAGGAGTATAGCCCGAGTCCTAGGCCTGGGAGGTCATGGCCTGGTGGGAGCCTGCATGGAGCCTCTATTCCTGGCCAAGTGAGTTTTAGAGACGCAAAGATGGGTCATAAAGTCCAGCCACATGCTGGCTGGTACTGAGGCCTCTGAAGCAGTCTGTCAGATTTTGCCAGAGTACAGAACCAGACCTCCAGAGGTTGCCCTAAAGAGCCATAGACATAGGATTCAATTTGTCTTCCTGACAAGCCAGGTAGAGACTAAGCTAGCCAACTCTGGGCTAAGGCAAAGGTCTCCGGGCACACAGCCCCTCCTGCCAGCAAGGAGGAGGTGATGAGACCCTCAGAGATGGTCAAGGGGAGCTCCACACATCAAACCTGGGCCAGAAACTAGGCAGCAATCCCTGCTTCTGGACCAAACAGTAAAAACTATTCAGTCACAAATTTTATAGCAGTCCAAAGCATGACCTTCCCACCACCTAAATATCTCAAAGTCTATCAGTCATTAAGCAAATATCTTTATCTTTTATCAATGTTTTTAACTGACCCAAATTTCCATTCCAGGGATTCCTATAATCACTAAAATGATTTAGACCCTCTGACACCTTCTAAGAGGATGAGGAGAGGAGACTATCACTGGAGTCCCAGAAGTGCCCAGACAGTGGAACACCAGAGGCTCTGCCTGCCAGGAAGGCGCTGTGCTTGCTGATTAGGCTACAGAGCTTCTTCCCCAGTATGTATCCAGGCACAAAGTCCTTCCAGGGTAGAGCACCTATCCCAAACTTAGGCTCTGAGGGAAGGATGCAGGGTAAGATGCCTATTGACTTGCAGCTCAAGGACCACATTGAGAAGTATAAACAGAGCCAAGGCTAGGAACCAGAAGCTGCTTTGGCTCCACAGAAACTTGCTCTGCCCCAGGGCCAGCACACGGAAGTGGATAATCCCTAGTCAAGCCCACAATCAGCAGCTCCTTTAGTGATAGCTCTAGACCTAGGACATGTGCAGGAGGGGGCTTTCATGTTTGAGAGTGGCCTGGGGGGCGAGGGGCAGGGAGAGGAGCAGCCCTTGCTCCTCTAACCCCAAGAACTCTCAGCCCAAGGAGCTGTCAGGCTAACGAGGCTACCCCACCACCACTCCATCTGAGCATGGCAGGCTGCACTGCACGACTGGCTTCAGGTGGCTTTTCTTTAATTAATGGCATCCCAGGCTCTGCAGGGAGCTTTACCCCACTATGAATGGCCCTCTCTCATTAGAGGCAAGCCTGCCATGATGTATTCAGGGTGAGGGCCAGGATTCATTTCCCTGTCTGTGGGCTGGGGATGGGAGGGAGGGGAGAGGCAGCAGGGAGAGATTTATATCGAGTGACTTGGATTAGCTGCCGCTGAAACATGACCCCATCAACTCAAGCTGCCTTCTTGGGGTTAACCTGATGTACCTCTGCTGACGAGAGGGCTCTAGGGAAACTGAAGGGAGAGCAGAAGGTCTTGGGTGCCATTGTCTCTGGGCTTTAGGCTACAACTCCAAGGCCCAGAATTCCTATACAACCTCTAGAACTTCCTCCCCCTGGCCCCCACACACTTTGTGTGCACCGAAGCCTGAGCTGACTCTGAACTGATCTTGCTGTCAAGAGCTTCTTTGTGGCCAAGAAGCTGGTCCACTGCCCTCATATCTATAGGACCAATGTTCTGACCGTGGCCTTCAGCTGGCTCTTCTGCTTTCTGTAGCAGTGCCCTCATTCCTTAGCTCAGAGAAAGAGTCCAAAGCACGGTTTTCCCTCATAACTGCTGTATGGATAGATCTCAGGCCACCCAACACTAGGCACCAGGAATCAATCTAACACAAAAACATGTCATCACCTCACTAAGGTGATCCATTAAGCGGAATCCCACCTTCCAGGTGGGGAGTTTTTGGACAACACTATTCTCCGTCCCTCCATCTCCCCCTGGCTGAGCAGGGGTAATTGGGATCTTCTTGGCAAAAAAGGAAAACCTGAGCCTTTCATTTTTCAAATTTCCAAGGTACTTCTCACAGACTTAAAAAGAAGGCTACTCTGTACTCTGCTAGCCACTTAGGTGGTTAGAAGCCTAGAAGCCAGGTGGATTCAAGCTGGCAACAAATACCGCACAGCCCTACAAATTCCCCATGCAAATCCTACTAAACCTGGTCGGAGAAAAAACATTTTAGAACCTGTCCTCTTTCCACTTTCAGTCTCCCTACAATGCTCAATTCACTAAGAGCATGCAGGGGGGGTGGGGGAGGCTGTCCCAGTCAGCCAATCAGAAGGCTACTTTGCAAGCCAACTATGTCCCTAGGAGAGCTGGAGCAGATGCCTATCATCTGCACATGCAATGACTCCATCATCCACACTTGTCCCTGGCTCTTGAAGAGAAGCATTCGTATACCCTTCCCTCCCTACTCAGAAAGAGATGTAGCTCAGTTCCGCTTTGCTAAGCCCTATTTGGCAATGCGTCTAAACACATGCAAACTTAATTAGTTCAGGAGGGGAGCCAAAGCACTTGCAGTGACAGATAAAAGTAACGGGGAAATGAGACAAGTCAGAAGTAGCAGGGAGTTCTTACTCAAGCCCCTTCCCCCAGCAGGCTGCTAATCAAAGGTGAAGCAGCTCAGTAGTGGGACCAACTAGCAGACTCATGGGCAAGGGGCAAGACTCTTGTGAGCTTACTGACACAATGAGATGCCCCATGTGCTTCCAAACATAAATACAGCATAATGGTGTCTAAAGTGATGATTCCTTTTTTTTTTTTTTTTTTGATAGAGTGCCACAGCAGTCTATCAAGGGTGACATAGTGAGACTCTGTCACCCTTGATAGAGTGCTGTGGTGTCTCCAACTTTTGGGCTTACGAGATTCTCTTGCCTCAGCCTCTTAAGTAGCTGGGACTACAGGCACCCGCCACAATACCCAGCTATTTGTTGTTGCAATTGTCATTGTTGTTTAGATGGCCCAGGCCAGGTTCGAAGCTGCCACCCTCGAAGCTGTATGTGACTGGTGCCATAACCACTGTGCTATAGGCATTAAGCGGACTGTGGTTTCCTTAAAATGGATCTGAGGATTTGTTTATTTGTAACCCTATAAGAAGGCTTTCAGGCAGCCTCAACTCACCTCTCACCACATCTCCTGGCCAACCAGGTTCATTTTGATATGCAAGAAAGTATTTCACACTGCTTCTGGGACAACGCTCCTCCTCCCTGGCGTAGGCTGTGGGCCAGCTCACCCAGTCCCTCTTTCAGAGGACCCAGAGCACAAACTGACAGTGAAAAAATCCAGGAGCTTCCTGACATTAGCGGTACATTCTAGTCCCCTCACTCCTCACATGCGGGCTGGTGCAACAAGGCCCAAGATTTCCTCTTCTGGTCCACGTGTTCTGTACACTGGCAACTAATGCTCTCTGAGCCTATCTACCGCATATCCTCTGTCATTTCTCCTGAGCAGACATTCCATGAGACCACTCCATTTATTTGGTTTTCACTTATTCAACAATTATCTATTGAATAATTACTACATGCTGAGCCTCATCCCCAGGTTACCATGTGCTCATAAGCTAGTGAGAGAGACAGACAAGTTGAGGCAGCTACAATACAATTTTATAAATAAGTACATGTGTTCTAGGAACACAAAAGAAGGTACTTAGAGAAGGAAGTTAAGAGAGATCATTCGCAACTGGCCAGCTGCAGCATGTGGCTGTGGAAGATGCATATTGACAGGTAAAGCTGCCTTGACAGACTCAATAAACAGTGTGGACTTTGCCTTGAAGACCAGGGCAAACCTCGACAGGTGTTAGGTAGAGGTGTGATATAATCTGCTACAATTAGGAGAACAAAACAGGAGCAGTAAGGCAGGAGTCAAAGACACTAGTTAGAAGGTTTCTGAAGTAATCAAGAAGAATATGATCATCTTAACTAGGAGAGTGGCAGGGAGATGGAACAAAGGGAATGAATTTGAGAAACGTCTGGGAGGCAGAAGCAACAGGCTTTGACAATTAATTGATTATGGCTAGATAAAGAAAGATTCTCAGATTTCTGACAGAACAACCAGTCATCATTTGAGGGAATGCTGGGGGACAGAGTGCAGGGAGAATAACCCCTGAGCTGTGGGCATGTAAGTGGAGGTGCAGGCTTGGTGTTGAGGTAGCAGATGGAGATTTCTTTTCTACAGGTGGAGAAAAAATGAGAAGACATCAGCATAAAGAAGACAGATGAGATCATTCTGATATCAAAGGACAAGATCACTCTGGTAAGTATGACAGTGTAGAAAACATAATTAGAATACTGATCAAAGAAATATCTGCCAAAGTGATTGAGGAAAAGCCAGAGAAACAGAAGACACAACAAAATTAAACATAAATACTATTTCAAGAAGGGTGAAGTAGTCAACTTCTCTGAATGATGCCAAGGAGGCAAGCCTGACCGGCAGCAAGCATGTCACCAGGCCACCCTTTCAGCTATCTTCCACAACCCACAGGACAGTCACCACCTCAGTGCTTGCCAGAGGTATGGTTCCATCAACGTGCCTTCACTCCAGGTAACAGCAACCTCTCTCTTCAGTGGCCTTGACCACTTGACTGCACTCAGTAGCCCCTGCTGAGGACATGCTCCAACAGGGATACTTAAGCTGGGCAAGTATCCTTCAATCTCCAGACTTTCTAAAACCTGAAGTGCTCCAGATCCACATGTGTGCACCACAGGCAGAGGGGTATAGTACACACATCCAGCCAGGAAGGCAAGGAAAAAACTGAAGTCAAATGCCAGCCCAGCATTTACACCAACCTCCAGCAGAAGAAAACTTCCCATTTCAAAGCTGAGGCTGAACCTAGTTGAGGACCCTCTCACCAAACCCAGAAAGGCCTCTGGTTCTTTCTCCATGACAGCGCAGCACCAGATTACCCTGACCCTCTCCAGAAGGGCCTCTTCCCAAACTGTACCAAGCCCAGGGTCTCCCTCAGGCTCACACTTTCCCACCAGTCTTTTCTTTTTCCTGACCTGCTCTTCTTCTCAGACCCACAATCCACCTGGTCTAGCTTCTCCACCACACTATGTTACTCAGCTCCTGAATCTGAATCTTTAAGCTACATGACAAAATCTAAGTTCCTCAAGTGGGTGCCTATGCAGCCCTACCCCCACCCCACCATGCCAAATATGAACCCCTTGAAAGAGTCATTCCCTAGTTGGGTAAGCAGAGAAACAAGACTACACGCCATGGGGAGCTTTAAGAAACACCAGATAATGTGAAGGAAAGGTAGACCATGTACAAAAAGCAAGCTGACCAAGGGTAAAACACATGATGTGTCATTTCTTAAAAACTTAAAAGGAAAAATTAAAATTGTACCCACTAAATAAAAGCCTACCTTAGAAGGATCTGTGACTACAGCATCAAAGGCCAAGTAAACCTGGAGTATAAACTCATCCAGCTCTGACCAAAGATGGACACAAAATGATTTTTGTCAGGATGGGAGATTTCTTTTCTCTAGTGGGATTTCTACTGCCACTTCAGTTTCCATTTCTCAGTGCCTCACTAATCAGGTCGTTTCTAACAAAGTGATATGAAGCTGTATTGTGAGTGTAGTGGGGAGTGGGAGGAGCTAAGAACAGCAATGAGAAGGGTCTGTGGCTCTCAGAAACTAGAGTGTGAAATGAAAACATCTGCTGAATTCCTTAGACTTAGTTAAATCTGAAAATGGATGTCAAAATAAGAAGTAAGCTACATACTAACAAGTTGTGAGTGTCAATTTAACACCATGCTTGTCAGGCTCATCAGCAGCCTTTACCAGGCACATAAAGAGGTGATGGTTCTGATGAGAGCTTCCAGGAACACCAGTAAGCTGTGCACTGTCACGCAGAACTACTTAGGTTTCCTCTCCGGCTATTTCTATTTTGTTACACATTTAATTAAGAGCCTTCCCAGCAGTTCCAGACTCCTGCTTCTAAGAGGCAACCACAGAGCTCTTCTCCCCCAAGCCCTGCCACCAGCCACCTGCACACTCTTTTCCAGAAATTCACTGGCGTTCTCAGTGCAAACCCAAAGGAGCCACCAAAGTTTGCCCTATCCATGTCTTTTGGAAACTACAGGTCTTAGAATTCAATTCTGTCTAGGTTATGAGTTTTTACTTTTCCAAGTCCCAGGGGTTTTTTGTTTGTATTGTTTTGTTTTGTTTGTTTCATCTATAAATGAGATAATACTGCCTACCAGAAAGGATAGTTAAGAGGTCTGAATGAGATAAGGTATGTGCTTATTAAAATTTGGTTTCCTTTCAGATATGCTTGGATTCCCAACCTAATCCCTCTTCTTCTTTTCTTTCTTTCTTTTTTTTTTTTTTTTTTTGGAGACAGTCTTACTATGTCACCCTCAGTAGAGTGCTGTAGCATCATAGCTCACAGCAACCTCAAACTCTTGGGCTTATGCAATTCTCTTGCCTCAGCCTCCCAAATAGCTAGGACTACAGGCGCTTACCACACGCCCAGCTATTTTTTTTTTTTATTGCAGTTGTCACTGTTGATTTTAGCTGGCCCGGGCCGGATTCAAACCCGCTAGCCTCGGTATATGTGGCTGGCATCCTACCCACTGAGCTATGGGTGCTGCCACCTAATCCCTCTTCTTGATGACATTTCTTGTGAAGATGCCAAGCAATCTCCGAAGTCCCCAACTTCAATGCACAGCCCCAGTATACTGCAGTGTAGTGCAAGGTCCAAGGTGTAGACTAGTGCTGTGGGCCAGAATAGGCCAGACCCAAAGAAGACAACACCCTATGGAATTCTCTCTCCAACTCATGGGGAGATCACCCCAAGCTTGGGAGGCCCAGCCAGGTAGTCTTCAACATCAGGCAATGAAAAATTTTCACATACATATATAGGTCACACCATGCAGAGTTACAACATAAGAATCTGAAATTCAAGTGTCTGGACAATGAACAACAACCTGAGAGTGAAAAAGATTGGAAGAGTAGAAGTCTTGGCAAAGGTATTCAGAGGAACTAGACCTCTAGACTAGGCTAATGAGCCTTCCTCCTGGGCCATATGAATGCCAGAATTGTGTCAGCCTGAAACCAATCCCACCCTGAAAAGCTTCTCTTGGGCTGCAGAGCTCTACATTACGTCCCTTCCCAGCTTGAAGGGCTCAAAGCCCTCCAGGACATCACAAACAACAACAGCAGCCTTCCTTCTCACCTTCTCCATGAACCCTCCCCAATTCACATGTGCTACTAGTCCCTGCCTGTATATTTTCCCTGACAAACAGGTGGCATCTGGGAGTACAGACACCCTCTGGAGTAAACCCAGAGGTGTGTAGTGTATGTACACAATCTGAAAGGCATAGGAGATGAGGTTCATGTGTGTTTTTGTGATCTGGCCTTGTGCTTCCTCCTGTCTTCACCTAGAGAGTTGAGGTCCAACTGGCACACCTGACACCCACCTGGGTGCATAACTTCATCTCAACATCCAGGGTCCGAAAGGCACAAAAAGGGCCTTGGTGAGAGATGATGCCTGATATGGAAGGAAATGTCACTCCAGGGCTACTATTCCCCACCCCTCACCAACACTCCACCTTAATGCTCAAAGGTTCAAACACATACACAACACAAGATGCTTGCTGCTGTCCTCAGTCACAAAGAACACAGAGGCATCGATTCTGTTGATCCTCAGCAAATAGTGCCCCCCACTTCCACCCCACTTTAGGGGTGGGGGCTATATGAAGCCAGGTATCCGTGATGGCAGGCAAAATACAGACATGTTCACCCAGCAAAGGAACCAGTTCTGTCTTCCAAAACTGGGGCAGCGCCCGGAGACAAAGGACAAAAACTAATGGGGACAAAGGAAGAAGGAGGAGGCTAGTGATTTTGATTCCCAGCAGTCGGCTTTTCTCATTCTACCACTGAGCTCTCAGTTGGTGCACCAGGATCTTAAAAGTCAGATAAAAGGGTAGCATAGTATAATGGTTAAGAGCCTGGACCCTGGGGCCAGATTGCCTAGGTTTGAATCCTAGCTATGTGTTTTTAGGCAAGTTACTTGACCTGTCTGTGCCTTAATTTACTCAACTATAAAATAGTTATAATAATACCTACTTTATAGGGTTGATAAATAAGTTACTATTTCTCATTACACAGAGAAATATATTAGGTATTGGTTAAAAAAAATTTGGAAAGGCTGTCATGAGTAGGGAAACTTGGCAAAGGAAGGAAGGCACCAACAACAGCAATCCAGGTAGAGTCTTGACCTGTACACATCCTGCCCCAGAGAGGCAGAGGCAGGGCTTCCAACTCTCTTCTAGTCCTAGTAGCCTCAAGGACCCTGGGAAGCCCTGACCTAACTGCCCTGCAGGCTTGAACATTCAAGCTTCCAAAAGGTAAGACCTGGTCCCACAGATTCCAAGTTCTGCCAGCAAAGAAGCCCTTCTCATACTCACATGACTTTTAAGTCCCAGTCTCCACAGGTGACAAAAATTGACTTGACGTTTGGATCTAAGAGGCCTTCCTTCGCCATCCACTCATCGACCCTCTGAAAAGTACACAAGAACAGATGAGATTTTCCTTTTTTTTTTTTTTTTCCCTTAACCTGTGAAGAGCCACAACAGTAAAATGCCAATAAGCTGCTTGTAATCAGATCAGGAGAAAATTGTAATCTTACCCAGCCATGGCTCTGCTCTGGGTGCTGAGCCTTGGCTTGGAACTTCGGAGGCACTTGGAGAATGATCCCTCAGGAAGATACCACAAGCCCAAGGGTAAGGGAGGAGGGAACCCTCCAGCCCCCCACTGTCTAGCAACCTGCCCCAGATCCCAGCAGATCAGTGCAAATACTTTGCTCTGACCTCCCTGTTACTCACTCATTAGTTCTCAAAGGCCTAGCCTAGCACCAACACAGGCTATCCTGGGCCACAAAAACAAGCTAAGATGAGGCCCCAAGTAGGAACTCAAACCCAAAGCTTCTTTCATTCACTTGTTCATTTAACCCTCCACCAAATGTTTATTAACCAAATTTATGAACTTGATTATTTGGCAAATGAGAGTGAAGAAAATTTTCACCTTCAGAAGAGGCCCCCTTCTCAGGGTTGGAGCCCCATCCTGACACCTGAGGTAGTGCTGCCTGCTCCAGTTGCTAAAAGCTCATCAACTGTCTCCCCTACCCCCCTACCCCAATCAAGCTTTGTATTTCTCCTCTTGCTGGTTGAGGATTCAAATTCAGCACAATATTTTGAAGGCTCAGCTCAATTCCTACACAGGCAAAGAAAATGCTCCTTAAACACATTTTAAGTTTTTCCTTTTCTTCATCCCTTTGATTGGTTTTATTATTCGTACTCAACACTGGAAGTACAAATACTAAAAATAGTATATAACAAGAGAATTATCATAAGGAATTCATGAAGCATTTCCTATTTTTCAGAAGATCCCAGGCATGGAGAGGGAGTGCAAAAGATCACACCTCTGCTTCTACTCATGCAAGAGGATTATTTATTTTAAGGCTATCTTACATAGTAGCTAAAAATGCAGGACTGAAATTCAGACACATCTGGGTTCCAACTCTTGGCTCTCCCCATATCCTGGCTGTGTTATTGATCAGAAGTCATTTAAAAGTCATTTAACCCTTCTAAACCTCAGTTTCCCTCATTAATAAGATGGCATAGGATGATTAATCTCAGAGTTGTTTTGAGAATTAAATGTGATTAATTAAGTGCCTACCACAAAATAGTAGTAGGCTTAGAAGGGGAGCAAGGCAGATCATCACAATGCAGTACAATAGATGCAGCAATGGAGAAGTGAACAGAGTGCTGTAGGGCCAAGAGGGGGAAATGGCTAGCTCTACCTTTCACAGGGAAAGGAGTCAGAAAGGCTTCACATAGAAGATAATTGACCTACGGACTTGACGGTTGGGTTTGCTTGACAAGGCAGAGACAAAGGCACAATAATTTTATATTTGAGAAGCAATTATCTCTTTAATGTCTGCCTTCCCTCCCAGACTATAAGTATCAAGAAGGCAGGGTCTCTGTCTTATTCAATGTTTTAATACTCATCCAGCACAGTATCTACTCAAGAGGTATTTGTTGACTGAATGGACCAGAATAGATAAGAGTTTAGTGTGATCAAAGTCCATAGCATATAGAAAGAAGGGGCAGGAAATGAGGCTGAGGGACTAGGTTAGGCCATACTGTGAAGGGCCTGATCTGCTCAGTAGGTAATAGACAGGCCATTACTTCTATCAGGCAGGCAATCTCTCTGGACACCTTAGAGATGCTGAAGGCCTGGCCCTGACTAAAGCAGTGCTTAGTGAGGCCAAAGATCCTATTGAGTCCCATGGCTGAGCAGTCATACACTCAGAATGTCAGAGCTGCTCCCTAGTGCCAGACTACACAGATCATATCCTGGCTGTGTCTCCCCAGAAGCTAAACTATGGACCTTCTAACTGCTGAATGGTCTGTCCCCCTAGTCGCTTTGGCCCAACTCCTTGCATGCACATGTGGACACACACACCTATGTATATATACACACACTCCCCCAAATCCTTTACCCAGGATTACCTAGAGAAAATAAGGCAGACTTAACAAAAGAAAAGAGGTAAGGTTGGCCAGGCATGGTGACTCGTGCCTATAATCCCAACATTTTGGGAGGCCAAGGCAAGAGGATCACTTGAAGCCAAGAGTTCAGAATCAGCCTGGGCAACATACTGAGACCCTGTCTCTATAAAAAATAAAAAATAAAAAAACATTAGCTAGGTGTGGTGGTACACACCTGTAGTACTAGCTACTCAGGAGGCTTAGGATCGCTTGAGCCCAGGAGTTTGAGACTATAGACTATAGTGAGCTGTGATCACACCAGTGCATTTCAGCCTGAGTGACAGAGTGGGACCCTATCCCTAAAAAAAAAAAAAAAAAAAATGTCTAAAGATATAAAACAAACTTGGAGCTCCCTTGATTAGTATAACCTCTTACTCCAATTCACTGACTTTACATCCCCAAAGTAAGTGCCCCACGTACTAGAGGGGCAACCTAATGCCCCAATTCCTACACAGTGGAAGAGAGCAGGACAGAACAGAACTTTCAGAAGGCTAACCCAAAAAAGACCAGGCCTTCACCATGGGAAAAACTTAACACTCACTGGGGTCCCTGCAAGCTTAGGACCCAAGTCATCCCTCACACAGTAGATATTTGGTCAGCACCTTTTACTATAAGCCTATCTAGGAAAATGATACTACATTTGGAATCAGGCCTGTCCTCTTCCTTCTCTTCTCTGTTTAAATGAATAAAGGACTGGAAGAAACACCAAGACAACCCGATCAGGTGGGCCAGCCAACCCAGTTACTAAATGTCCAGGGGCCCAACCTGAGCTGTACTTAGAACAAATGAGTGAGGCAAACATCTACCTGGCTTTCTACTCAGGACCGTAGTCAGGACAAAAATTACCTCTTTAGCTCTACAACCAACTCAGCGCTATTAAGACAAAGCACAGCCTGGTCTGGTCTCCCCAACTGCCAGGAACTCCCTATTCAGAATGACCCCAGGAATCTGCCCCCTCAGACACAAAGTATGCAGAAGTAGCAGAAAGTAGCTTCCTGGGTGAGATTCAGAATCCTCTGAGCACCCCACTCTAGGGCTGGCGTGGAATATCACATCTCCTCCTCAGCTGGGGCCACTGAGAAAAACCCATAACCTCAACAGCTTCCTCTTCCCAGGATCTCAGCCACAGATGGCAGGGAAGCCTGTGTTTTCTGGCATCCCTCAGGAGCCATTCCTGGCTGGGGAAGCTGGCCAGGACATAGGCAAGGATGGGTCCCCTCCTTCTCCTGGAGTCTGGTCTGACAGGAGCAAGGAAAACTAAGGAGCTCTCTCAGTCATCAAAGAGAATCTCCCCTCAAAAAAAGAGGGTTCATGGGGCTAAGAGGTCCCTCAGAGCTCATCTCATCCTTTACCACTCTAATGCAGGTGTCTCAACCCTGACTTAACCAGACTGGTCACAGAGCCTGGGCTCTCATACTCCCAGGAACAGGGAGTGTGCTCTGCTACTGATGTGAACCTAAACCTGCCTCTCTGACCCTAGTTCATCCCGAGGAGGCTCAGGAAATCCAGTCTGCATCTCTCTCCCCCATGACAGGATCTCTTGGGTGAAGGAAGGTATCTTGCCCTGTCCCTGTCACTATCCCACCTCCTCAATCCAGATGTGCCCTGTATTCCTCCAGATACTCTGTTTTCTCTTAAAGCACCTAATGAAATCCAAGGGGCTTTTCTCTTCTCCCCTCCCCCTATAGAGGACATGGGAGGGGGACTTTCTCCCCCTGTGAAAACCTCCAGGCCAGAGCAGGGTGCAAGATAAGCTGAGGCCAAGCACTGCCCTTCCTATTCCCTTGGGCTAGAGTATAAGAAGCAGCATCTTAACCTTTTCCAGCTCCCCAAGGAGAACATCCTAGAAGTGTGGTCTCTGCCAAGGGTTTTAAAGTCTTTAATTTGATTTCCCTCACATAGGCAATTGTTGTAATTATTCTGATTAGGAGTCATTACCCAGTGCAGCCTCTGCACCCCTGACAGGCACAATACATCCAGCGGCAAGCTGCAGAGGAGCAAGCTGGCCCAGCCGCAGCTCCTGGAGTAGCTCACAGCAAACAAAAGCCATCGATGGGGAGTTCTGGGTAAGTTAATGAAGTGTTCACATGCCACAAGAAGCCAACACTAAAGCTAAACAAAAACACCTCCAGTCCCGGGGGCCAGTCCCGCAATGCCACAGCTCAGCTCCCCTATTCCCCAAGTCCCCCCACAGGCTCCCTGAGCAATGGCGGCACAGGACCATGGGCCAGAAAGGGGTGGGGGACCCTGCGCCCGACTCCTGGCAGCAGTTGGACATCCTGTCAGTAACCCTGACGGGAACAGCTGGAGATGACAGATCAATGGTTCAATACTCTCAACAGCATGTCACTGATGTGACAGCAAATGTTATTCTAATCAAGCCATAATCATAGTCAAATTACATGGCTACATTCTCAGGAAGGGAGGGAGAGTAAGGCAGCAGGAGGGGGTCAAAGGTCAGGCATTAAAGGTCACTCAACCTACCTCTAGCACTTGCTGCAGGCTCGGCTGACCATCCACCATGGCTTGAATAATCCCGGTGAGCTGAAAGAAAAGTGAAATAGCCAATGGGCGGAAAACCAAGGCATAGACACTCAAAGCTGAATTGGATGCTTTACTTTCTGTTTTTCTCCTTGTACTATAAAGGGCTCTAACCTTGCACAGCTATAGGCTCAGAACCTGACTAAAAGTCTAGTGTGTGTGCCTTAGGACACAGTAAGAGCTTCTCCCACAAAATTCTGCCCTGAAATAAAGGTAAACATCTATACTTACTGGCCACAAAGTGTGTTCTCATACTGGTTTCAGCTCTCATTTTGCAAAAAAAATTTATTTTACATGTCTTTTTTATTCAATAGGCCCAATAATTTTCCACAAATTACAATCTAAATTCAACTCCTAGCTTCACAGAAGTTCCTATAAAACTTGGGGAGTGCTCATACAGAACAGGCACCACTTGGTTTCAAGTCCACCCCTCCTCTGTGGCCTCTGCCACATCTCGTCATCATCAGTGAACATCAGCGAAGGCCTCCAGATGTCTGTCCCTCACCCTGCAGACCTGGGTCTTCAATGCCAACTAGCCAAGCAGGAAACAGAACCATCTTTAACCAACAGGGAAACCTAAAAGACCTAATGGAGGGAATCTGGTTTGGAGAACTTCTGGCTTACAGGCTTATGGTCCTCCCAGGTCAGGCCTGGGTTCAAACAAGCTTGTTTTGCTGTGTTCTGTTTTGGTTTTAAAATATCCCTTGTTTTGCTTTGGTTTTAAAATACCCCTGAAATGCAGACTAGGGATAGAATGCCTAAAAGAATCTGAGGGAGTGAGGTCCCCTTCTCCTGGACACAAAAGGGAAATCATCGTGTCCAACATGCCCCTGGCTACTTCCGGAAAGAGTAATATCTCATGCTTGTGTGGAAACTTCTATTTTTTTAAAGGGGGGAATTAAACTCCAATTAAACCATAATTACATTTAATGAATACCAAATACCCAACTCACAGAAACCGCTGGCTCTAAGAGGGAAGGTTATTTTCTCATAGACTTACATGGAATGGTAATACACACCTTTTAGGGAAGAAATTTTCATTTTAAGAATGCTGAGTTCCTCTAGGTGGGTTTCTGTAGTTCATCAAGTCATTATTAGGTGGTATTTTAAGGAAGTGTAAGGACACAGCCACTCTATTTTATATTCCAGAAACTGTTTTTATATTAATCTGTATTTTAATTGGGTAACAGCTGCTGCCTACAGACTTCCCATGGTCTAAAAGGAAAATAAATTAGAAAGATTAACTACACTGTTGTTTTGCAAGGCTTTAACCCACAGCGTGCCCACCCGGCTGGCACCTCCATACCCTTTCCTTGCTTGGGAGACCAAAGAACTGCCCAGCAGAGGGAGGGCTGAGTCAAGGAGAAAAGATGGTCCGCTTCAGGCTGGGGGGTTAGGGATGGAATGTGCTCTGGGTCAGCAGCTTCAATAATCCTGGAGTGCAAAGGACTCCTTTTGTTCGTTCAGTCAATAGCTATTCACAGACAGCCCACTAGGTGCTGGGGCCCACTGTAGGAACTGAGGATCCAGCAGGAAGAAAATCCTAAAAATGTTGCCCACATGGAATGTGGGTCCTTGCCAGGCCCCCACCCATGCTCAGCCCCCACCAGTGCCCAGAGCCTATCCACCTTCCAAAGCCACAAACTAAGTGGGCAGGTGCCCCATGTTTTTGTCTCAGGCACACAAGTGCCAAAGAGAGTCAGGAGCAGACTTGTTCCCAACTCTGGGTCCAATATCCAGGTTACTGACTGACACCCAGGCACCCACCACTGAGCATTCTTGCCCAGCTTCTCTCCTGCTAAGTCCAGGGCTGAGATACGCCCTCAACCTTACAGCTGGGGCTTAGAGTCAGGACTATCCTGGGAAAGAGGGCCCACAGTCAGCCTTGTGTCTGGTCTGAGGTTGCTGGGGCAAGGTTAGGTCACTCAGATAAGCTAACACCAAAGAGCTTCAAAGAAGTTTCAAAGGGCACCTATGGCTCAGTGAGTAGAGCACCGGCCCCATATACCAAGGGTGGCGGGTTCAAACCCAGCCCCAGCCAAACTGCAACAAAAAAATAACCAGGTGTTGTGGCAGGCACCTGTAGTCCCAGCTACTCTGGAGGCTGAAGCAAGAGAATCACCTAAGCCCAAGAAGTGGAGGTTGCTATGAGCTGTGATGCCATAGCACTCTAGCAAGGGTGACAAAGTGAGACTCTGACTCTAAAAATGAATAAATAAATAAAAGTCTCAAAGGGGCTCAACATCCGTGGCTAAGTGGTCAGGGCACCGGCCACATACATAGGAGCTGGCAGGTTGGAACCCAGCCCAGGCCTGCTAAACAACAATGACAACAACAAAAAAATATCCAAGCGTTGTTGTGGACGCCTGTAGTCCCAGCTACTTGGAAGGCTGGGGCAAGACAATCGCTTAAGCCCAAGAGTTTGAGGTTGCTGTGAGCTGTGATGCCATTGCACTCTACGGAGGGCGACATAGGGCAACATAATGAGATTCTGTCTCAGAAAAAAAAAAGTCGGGCAGCACCTATGGCTCAAAGGAGTAGGGTGCCAGCCCCATATGCCAGAGGTGGTGGGTTCAAACCCAGCCCCGGCCCAAAAAAGAAAAAAAAAAAAAAGTCTCAAAGAGAAAATTAATGCACCTGTGCAAAGAACCCTTCCTCCCTGAAGATGGGGCTTAGGTCAATACCTGTGTACCCAACATGTACCTGCCTTGGGACCCAGAAAAACCACTGTTGGGGGCAAGAAAATCACTATGCCAAGAAGGAAAACCAGGATGCTGCTCTGACATCCTGCTGTGGGATCCCTCACTGTTGACTGGTTACCTCTTCCCATCCAAGGGCTACAGCACTAGTATCCTCAGGCTTTCACAAACTGCACCCCAGTGCTCAGCAATCCTGGGTGGATCCTAATGAGTTTTCTGCTTCCCAGAAAATAGGTATTTTTATTTGCAGTCTAGCAAGACTCACAGCTGAGCCTTCAAGCTGAGCCTGAAGCCTGGATCTGAACTCAACCCCAGAGACACAAAGGTTTGTGATGTTGGCTCAACTAGTCACAGCCTTGTAGGGGAAGGCCTCACACACCTGTGTTAATCTCTCCAAGGATAGACTACCTCTGCCAAAGCACTGGATAAAGAGGGGATGAAATTAAGGAAGTTAGTCCCTGCACCTGATACTAACAACCTATAAATTAACTGTAAGAAGCCATGAGGGAGACATAATTTTACAAAATATTGGGAAGTTCTATCTTATTCCTAACTTAAATCTGTCATGCTATAGTTTAAGTTCATTCCCACTTGGGTTAATATATATTTGTGAAAAGCTTTCACATCCTCACAATGAAAAGTACTACAGCAAAGCCAAGTATTATTAAGCTGAGAACCAGGGCTCACAAGCTAAACAGAGCTCAGAGACCTTAACCACTTAAAGCAGTAGAGGTGAGAGGAAGAATTAATGTGTGCTCCGTGGCTCCTTTCACTGAGGGATTACAGATTAACTCCCACTTCTCCAGACTCAGAAACCACAAGGCAAGGGGCTTTTGACCCTGACCAATAACATGGCTGGCTACTGAGATCCCCTACCCACACAAAGGCTTTACCATGAATGAGCTGGCTTCATTATAAACACTAGCAACTATAGGCAGCAGCCCAGGAAACTCAGTGCCAATAACATGTCAGCATCCAGTGCTTTCTCCTTTCAGAGTTTATCTCCAACACGATCGTATTCTGACACCAAGACAGTTTGTTGATTACATAAGCACTTGTCTCTGGTGTGCAATCTGATAATCAGACCCACTCTTTCTCCTCAGACAAAGAGACCAATAAATCTCACCCTTTAGAAGTAGTACAGGTGCAGGACAAAACCCTTCACTGGCCTTTAGCAAAATGAGCATTTTTCTAGTTTTTTCATGACAATAACAACAAAAAGAAAACTGCACATGGTCAAGACTGTGCAGCAGCCCAACTACTAGAGACAGAGAGCTGATGAGTTGGAGCAGATTCTAGAGGTCACAGGGAAAGGACTGGGGAGGAATGAAACATACCTCATCATGTATGTTAAAACCAGGTCTCCAGGCAGACTATCAATTAGAACTAAGAAAGGACCTGAAGAAGGCTAATAACATGTTCCTTAGAGCAGTTAAGTGTCTGCATATGGGCCACAGACTCAAGGCAGAATCTTATTTCCTATGGTCCAGCACTAAGCCTGCCTCTCTCCTCACACAAGCATGTGCTCATGTGCATACAATTGTATGTGCATGTGTACATACACTAGAGAGTATTTCCTCTTATGCAGAGAGAGGAAATACTGACAGGGTTGCTACATAGGTACAATCTAGAGGTTTGGGGTTTGCTATAGTTCAGACTTGGTTTGACCCTTCCAAATCTCATACTAAAATTTCATTTCCAGCCAGGCTTCGTGGCTCATGCCTGTAATCCTAGCACTCTGGGAGGCTGAGGAGGGAGGATCCCTTGTGCTTAGGAGTCTATCCTGTCTCTACTAATAGAAAAATTAACTGGGCATTGTGGCAGGCACCTCTAGTCCCAGTTACTTGGGAGGCTGAGGCAGGAGGATCACTTGAGCCCAGGAGTTTGAGGTTGCTGTGAGTTATAACACCACAGCACTCTCACCCAGGACAACAAAGTAAGATTCTGTCTCAAAAAAATTATAAGAAAGAAATTTGATTGCCAGTGTTGGAGGTGAGCTGTAATTTGAGGTGTCTGGGTAATGGGTGTAGATCCCTCCTGAATAGATTATTTTGTGTGTAGATCCCTCCTGAATAGATTATTGCCTTCCCTTTCACTCTATTAGTTCTCAAGAGCTGCTTTATAGAAAGATCTCTCCCCTCATTCTCTCTTATCATGAGATCTCTGCACACACACACCCTTTTCCCCTTCCACCATGAGTAGAAGCAGCACAAACAGACTAAGACAGGGTTGTTCCTTGCACTTACTAATAAAAGAGTCTCTGGTTGGAATGACCTCCATCCCTATCTCTAAAGGCAGCTATCCCCAGGGTGGATGAGGTCTAAGAACTACAGCCCCCATCCTGTGTCCACACTTCTCTCTACAATACAATTCCACATGGTATGGAGACACAGCAATATTTAGATGATCTGAGGTTTTGAAAACAAGACTTTACTTATTCAAAAGAGCAAATCAGCACTACAGTTGCTTTCGGAGGAGACAGAAAATCACTCCTTGACAATACTTATTCACTTAAGAAATACATGTCAAGTGTTTATTTGGTACCAGACCTTAATGATGGGACAGAGACGGATCAGCTTTAGGATCTGCTCTCAAAGAACTCATAGTCCAGTGAGGGGACAGATAAATAATTACAGAGTAATTTATCTGACCAGTGCTAGGAGGGGGTAAGTAAGCACAAACTAACCTGGGGATCAGGGAAGACTTTCCAGGGAAGGTGACCCTGAGTAGAGTGTTAGAGGATAGCCCAAGTTAGGGGTGGAGAGTGGGAAAAGCATACACAAACAGAGGAATCATCATGCAAAAAGATACACTGTATAAAAGAAGTTGGATGAGAGATGAAGCAGGGAGAATGTGAGGCTGGACAAAAGAGGAGGGACAACAAAAAACAGGTCCCAGAGAGTTTTGAGAAGCCCGAGACAAAATGGAAGGCCTAGTCCCTGTAGCATAACCACATTTTCAATCTATAATAGGCTTTGTAACAAGGATCCCAACCACCACTCCTATTGCCCTCAAAAAGAATTAGCAGCAGTCCTGCTCTGAGAAAACTCCCTCTTTTCCCAATATACTCACATCCTGGGTTCAGCTCCAGCAGCACTCCATTCCATTCCTAAACAGGCAGCAACCTTTCTAAACTTTGGACCTACCTGTCTAATGCCAGGTAGCTGAGCCTCACAGAGGGGCAGGCCACATACAGAAAGGAAGAAGAAAAGGACAAGATACTAGACTTTCAGGCCACTGGAGTACTCAGGTAACTGGCTGGTTTAAAAGAAGGAAGTCTTTCCTTCCCTTTCCATAAGGGAGAAGATTTTCATCATCATTAAAATGGTGATTTTTCTCCAGGCACGGTGGCTCACACCTGCGATCCCAGCACACTGAGAGGCCAAGGTGGGTGGGTCACTTGAGCTCATGAGTTCGAGACCAGCCTGAGCAAGAGTGAGACACCACTCCCCCATCTCTAATAAACTAGCCAGGCATTATGGGAGGCACCTGTAGTCCCAACTACTTAGGAGGCTGAGGCAAAAGAATCACTTGAGCCTAAGAGTTTGAGGTTGCTGTGAGCTGTAATGCCACAGCACTCTACCGGGGGCAACAAAGTGAGACTTTGTCTCAAAAAATAAATAAATAAAATAAAATGGTGATTTTTCAAAAAGGGCAGAAAGGACAGATTAGTGCCCCCTGGTGGTATAGGTAATTCCGAGGGAGGAAGGGGAGGAAAAAAAACAATAGACAAGGGAGGGAACCAGAACCTCAGCATCATTAGTTGGAATAACAAAGGTTTAAGAGACCAGTTGCCTCAGCAGATAGGTACCGTAACAAATGGATGCCTGCAAAAAAAGACCCACCTGGGTCAGGTGGGAAACACTGGCATCAAGACCAGGAGTAACCATCGATATAGCCTCCAGATAGCCTTATGTCTAGGCTACTTCTGCCTCAAGACACACTGAGCTCTCCCACCAGGTAAACTCATTCCAACTTCTTCCACACCAAGGAGATTGGGATTACAAAAGAACTTCTTTCCACCTATTTCATTCATATGTAGAAGGTAGGTCTCTAAATGAAGGCACAAAGTCTCTAATGTACCTCAGTCCCAAACTCTAAAAATAATCCAGAAATTCTCATGTTTTCTCATCCATCTGCTTCCAAGCATTCTTGACCACATAGTCTTAGGAGTCAGGACTTTCAGAGCTTTTTCCCCTCTGCCAATGGCTCTTCTGAGCCTCTAGCAAGCATCAAATCTCAATTAATCCCAGTATCACAATCTGTAAAATGGGTCAACAACACTAACCTGTTGACAAGGTGGCTAAGTACAGTTAGCCTAGGATAAGGACATTTCAGCCGTGGCCAGTCCTCATGCTCCACTGAGACTGCCCTTCTCTTTCCTTGGTAACAATGTGCTTCCTACAAACTCTACCTATGCTTCACGGGTGGCCACTTTATAGAAAGACAGAGTAACAATGCCAGAAAGCTAAGAAGGCTCAAACGTTAACTTTTCCTTCCAGATCTCTGAATCTTTACCTCTTGCCGAAGGCCCCAGAAGGAAAAGAACAGGAAAGAGCCTGAGCCCCAAGAAGCACCATCTTGCTCCCGGGCTCCAGGTGCAAGAGGAGCCAGGATGGCCAGGGATGATAAGAAAGAAAAATGTTGGGGAAACTGGCACACATTGTGCCACTGCTCTCCTGAGGGCATGCTTTATAAAAAGCCACTGCTAGGTCCAATGTGCCTTAACCACTGGTGAAACTTAAGCTCTCCCTAAGTGGCCTGTGTAGAGCACCAATGATTCCCACAGCCCTTGCTGCCCAGCTCCAGGGCCCTTACCTCTGTACAGAAAGGGGTAAGCTGTGGATGGACTACAGGCTGGACATACATGTGAAAGGTAGACTCGATCTCCATGGTCCGGCCATTTAGCTTCAGGATGGGGAACTCGATGATTTCCTAGAGTGTCAAAGACACAGAAAAGGAAAAATAAGATATTTTAACCAACCATGTCAAACAATAACTCCAAGTCAAGAAAGAGTGAGTATTTTGGGCTCATTAGCCCCTGTCTGGCCAAACCCAAGATGGAGTGAGATGGTACCAGCCACAGTTGCAATTCCAACCTTCCCACTGTTACCACCTTTATAGGTCCCAGGGACAAGACATAACCCCATCCCCAGTGTTTCTGGAAAAGAGAAGGAAGATAGCAGTACAATCTGCTCTGGTTTCACCAACAGGTTCTCCAGCAGAGGCCTGCTTATTTGCCCCCCCTCAAAGTAGGCTCTCCTTCTCCTTGCCCAGGTCTCTGTCCTGAGTAGGTTTTGACCTAAAGCCATACAGACAACTAGCCATGAGACCAATGCATAGATTTCTTCATACACAGTTTAAATAGAGCTGGTGAATTTCTTCATTAGATTTTTTTTAAAAATACATAATAAATAAAGGCAAAGGGGATCCCAAAGTGGAAAAAACTGAATAAGAGTAATAGGAGCTAGTGCCTCCCACCTTTTTTTCAGTCTGTACACCCTCCCCCATCTCCCATCTCCCACCTCCAACCCCCACCCCAATCGCTCAGCCAGCCCTTCCCAGTCCACTGAAACATAATGGAAGAGAAGGAGGAGGAGTGACAATTTGTTTGGTGTCTCTAAGATTAATTTGTCTCCGTTATTTAATAGAGATGCACAGCACCAAGGTCCTGGTGTGCAAACAGGCTTGCAGAACGCTGGCTGTGCAGCACGCCTCATACATCGCTCCTGGGAAGAGAGGAACGCACCAGAGGGGGGAGAGGGCAGGAGAGAGCCTGCACGCACCAGAGAGAAGAGGGAAAGCAAGGAGAGAGAATAAAAAAAAATATTGCTTTTTAATATTCAAAAACAGTTTGCAAAATTTAATCAAAGCAGAGGAAAAGCTAACATTTTTACCACTTTGACATTTTTATTAGTGCTTTCATAAATTTTTAAAACATGAATGGAATTAGTTTACAACACACAAAAAAACTGCCCTGAAAACATCTGGAAGAGACAAATAGGAAATAAAAAAAAAAAAAAAAAAAAAAAAAAAAGCAAAATTCTCTGTGTAAAATTAGCATGTGGAAAGGGCCTCCACTGCAGAGAAAGAAAGGGGGCTCTGCCCATTCAGTAGCCCCGTGGTTCGCTTCAGTGGCACTCCGACCACTCATCCCTGTTCTGGAGAGGACCTTTCCAGTATCACCAAGATCGAAGCAAATTGGTTCTCTCCAGAGACTGCCTGGAGAAGCCACACAGAAGCTGATGACACCTGACTGCACTTAGAAAATGAATGGATGGGAAAACAGGAGAAACAGTCAATCTCTTCGATGTCCCAGGGAAGGCACGTATCCTCCCAAAAAAACATACCCACTAATATTAAATATTAGGCTTGTTTTCAAAGCATCTATTTCAATATAACACATAAAAGCAGTACTGAAAACCAAATCAAGTCAGTCATATTTCAAGCCAGAGAAATTCAAAGATTCTGATTATCCGGTATCTATGGGTTGATCCCCAAAGATGAGGAAGCCGACAGGAGCTCATTCCCAAGGATATAAAAGGCACAATGGCTACAAGGCTGAGATAGAGGGAGACAGAGAAGCAGCACAGGCTGTTGCTCAGACTAGATGACACATCTCCTCCCAATTCCTTGGACCTTTTGTTCCCTACAAATTATTACAAAGCAGATCAAGTAAAGGGGAGTTTTGCCCTAAATATCAAAATTGAACACATGCACACACAAAATACACATTGATCCCTTGAAAAATCAGATATGCAAGGTAATCAAGAGCCAACTCTGAGGTATAGCTCATCTGAATCTGGCTCATCTGACTCCTGAATTTTTGATATATATCCTTTGTCTCCCACTAAGCAGAAAGAACACTTCACCAGTAGAAAGAGCTCTGTAGCCCAATGAGTTTGGCTGCCGTTGGTGTCTAAGGAAACAAATACAGCCAGCTCCTCACTAACAATGTTAGCCTGGCCCACAATGAAATTTAACCTGTGACACAACTGTACTTTTCATTTAAACTTTCATTTGGAGAGAAGCAGTGTTTGGAGACCTGTAGTTTGTCCTGCTAATAAAGACAAGTGTTGGGACCTTTAAGGATGCCATTCATCTTTGGTTTTTATTAAATTCAATTTTCTTAAGCCCATGATACATTATGAAATTAAGAGTTGACATTCCTCTAGAAACAAAAATATCTATCAAACATAAATAGAAAAAAAAACAAAAAAAAAAACAAAAACACCTCTATTACCAAGAATTTATGGCTTAAAGCTGATCTCTTTCCACTTTTTTACAAGCAAATGGTTTGTTTTAGATATCTGAAATGCTATTATAGATCTAGAATTTCATTAGTATTTATTATAAAATAGTACACACTTCAGCTCCTGCTCTGACCAGCACCAAGATAGCATCCCCAGAAGTCTCTGAAAACTTGCCCTTTGAGTTTCCCCGCTGCAGCTCATTATCCAAATTTTCCTAGTACTGGCTTCCTTACCTATAGGGAAATAGAGCCAACCTAAGTGCTCAAAGTAAGTGCCACCTGTACCATCAAGTGAAAGACCAGGCCAGCCTTAGCTCCATGCAAAAAAAAAAAAAAAAAAAGAGGGGGGAGACCCCTGAAATGCCTTGAGTATACATCAGATAGGGTCTATTATAAACATACTTCTCTGATGTTCCTAGCCTGTCAGACCTTCTCCCCATGACCAAGAAGAGGAACTTTCAAGGGCCAATTCTCAAAACGTGACTTTGCAGGGGCCCTTCCTCAGCAGTATCAGGAGCTGTTATAACAAGGGGTCTGCACACTGGCAAATTCACGTGAGCCACTGAGGATGCAAAAGAGGAACTTCTGACAGAAGACCCTCTGAGAAGTAAGAGCAAAGAGGACCTCACCTATGTATTGCTCACCATTCCATAGAGCCCAGCAAGCCAAGAACCTCAAAGTTACTGGCACCAACAGCCTAGTCATAGGAAAGGAGCCCCTATCTGGACCAAGTTGGTACAACTCTGCAGCCAGAAGACCTGGGGCATGCCAAACACTTTGAAAGTTCTTAGCTAATAATGATCAGAGACATAACCCCCATACTACAAGTTGATAACATTAATTCCAATCCAAGGATTTGTGAAGATGTGCACAAGGCACATGTAGGTCTAGTTGCTCAGATAATGAAACTGTTATTCCTACCCCTCTCCTTTCCTCTCATCTAATTTCATCAACCCTAGGAAGAGGGTTTTTAGTTTAATTTAAAGCTAGTGCCAGGAAAGAAGGAAGAACTAGTTTGTTTTTCTAGCCCTTTCCCTCCCCTAATCATAGCTTCATGATTCCCTTTCCTTGGGATGCCATATGCAATTATTTAAAATACCTGAGTGCCTATTTTGTGTAGGATAACATACAGGCATTGGGGGAGTTTTAGCAATAAGGTGTAGTCTCTGCTTTGGAGATGTGCAGAGACTAGGGAGTGGAAAAGACAGGTGAACAAATAACAAACAATACGCTATGATAAGTGCTTTAGTGGAGGAACATAAAAAGTGTGCTTTCACACACATTTTCTTATTCTACCCTTATTAACTCTAGGAGATATGTCGTATCATCATCATCATTACTATCATGAGGTCATAAACCAATACTATTAAGCATATACTATTTATCAGGCATGGGCAGTGGACGCACAGATGAGTACAGTGAGATGTGGCTCCTCTCTCTGAGATGCTCAAGTCTGGGCAAAGTGTGGAAAGGAAATGGACTCCAAGACACAGGAAGAATGGAATCACTTTATTCCTTCCATTTATTGTTTACTAAGCAGCAGACACCATGCTAAGTGCTCTAGGAATGATCTCATTTAATCCTCCTAACAACTCAAGAGGTAGGAATCATCATTATCCCTATTTCACAAATAAACTAAGGTCCAAAGAAATCACTTGCTCACAATTATACTGCTAATAAGAGACAGAGCTAGGATTCCATATTTTTATCTATAATAAAAAAAAAAAAGGAGACTTAAGGACAGTATTAATGGGAAGACTAGTAGCTCTCAAAATCAAAGATCTGATTCTCTTAGTATGAAAGACTACCTGTAGGGCACTCAGTCTACCGTCTCCTAGAAGGAGAAGAGGCTCTCATACAGCAATGAATGTGGACTATCCTGGCAGAAAAGTCCTAAAGGACTGCTGCTGACAATCCTCCACGAAACAGCAGCAACACAGATGGCACTGGGCTATGAGCTTAGGGAGTGCAGGACTGCATACCTTCAGTTTGCATCTCTGGAACCTAGCTCTGATTCCAGCACACTGTTCTCTCACAACTTTTGTTCAGCAAACATATAAAAGAGCCAATAACTGGAAGATATAAACCAAGGGCTGTAACAGGAGACAATACTGTCACAAAACTCTCCACAGGATCAGAGAAGAGAAATGATTTGCTTAAGATGACAAAGATGGTAGGTAGTAGTGATGGTAGGTAGTAGTGTGAGGATTCAAACCCAGAACACTCCAAAGCACTTTCTACTAGGTCCACTCTCTCATCTCTAAGTGTTTTCCTCCCTCAACTGCTACAAACCACCAAATCCATTTTACCTTGGGCACATGCAGCCAAAGCACAAGGTAGGGAAAAGTCATGAGACTTGCTAGGGATCACAAGACAGTTGGGTAGCTAACTGTCCCATTTTCTCAGGACCAAAGGTTTCCCAGAACACAGGACTTTCAATGCTAAAACTGAGACAGCTGGTCATCCTATACCACACACAAAGGCACAGCACTATTTATCCAAAACGCTGGTCTGCTGATGGTAGATGGGAACTGGCCACAACTTGACAACTAAAGACAAAAACCTCAGAATTTGGATTTTTCTAAGTATCCAAAGAATTATACCTTCTCTTTCCCTGCAAATCTTTTTGTTGTTGTTGAGAGGACAAAAGACAGAGAAATAAAAAGGAAGCACCAAGAAAATATTCATTTACCCCCCCCCCCAAAGGTCTATTTTGCCCAGGCTAGAGTGCAGTGGCTATTTATAGGTATGATCATAGCGCATCACAGCCTCCATCTCTAGGGCTCAAGGGAACCTCCTCCCTCAGTCTTCTGAGTAGCTGGGCCTACAGGTGGGCCCCACACCCAGCTATTTGCCTTTCTAAAGTGAATTGGAACAGAGGGTCTCAACCCATCTGCTTTCTAATTGCTCAGCTAGGAACCCCCAAGTGGTTCCTTCCATAAATTAAGGACAAAAATCAGCCACAGCACTTCAAATGAAATTTCACACCCACAATCAGTAGATTACAAGAAATAAATGTGTAGGTTGCTTTCATTGCATTCAAACTCCCTTCAACTGAAGTGTCTGCAGTGATCACATTATCTCCGAAGAGAGCAACAACAACAAAAAGATTTTAAGCAGAAGGGACTTGGGTTAGCCTGTTAGAATGAGAGTTTAACAGTATAACATTCCAGCCCTTTTCCCCTAAGCACAGATTCTCCTCTGCCTAGGCTGCTGTTTCTATGGTCCTATCTGAAGTAAGGGAATGAGGAAGTCATTTTTCACAGCTTCCCTCTCTCAATTTAGGAAGAAGAAACTGGCATTCCCTCAATTCAGAGATAATAACAATTAATCTATCCCTTCCTTCAAACCACTGAAAATTCCAAAAAGTGTGCACCTCTGCACTGAAACATTTGTTAAAATCCAAAAGCAACACCACACCACAAGGTAGAAAAAGCAGTCGTGGCAAATATGTGAGTTCTATCCAAATACTTTAAATGAAAGTGCTATGCAAAGGTGAGACCATTCTTCAAGAGATTAAGGAGCCTCCTGGCCACAGGGAAGAGAGGAAGTTGGATGGGAGAAGTGAGGGCTACACTGGGCAATGGGGCATGGTTTGCTTAACAGTTTCTCCCTTGGAAAAAAAAAAAAAAAAAAAAAGACATTTTATGCACAAGGAGCTTATTTCTTAAACAAACACTCGTGGTTTTGATTTACACCACAGCCTGCTCCTAAATAATTTATGGCGGGTTAAATTTATTGCCAAGCCCTGGCTGGCTGCAAATTCGAATTGCCAAATAATTAGATTTTAGGGCAAAGCTTATAAATTACCCGTCGATTTGTCCGGACTTGTTTGTCAGTTGCTTTGTGCTTCGGGTCATCTTTGGCATTTGGCTGTTTGGGTTTTAATTGCTGATTTACACTTTGACAGATGAGAGCTGATGCTCCAAGTTTCAGGACAAGGAAGGGTAAAAAAATCAGAGCTTTAAAAGGCTGATTTTTCACCTACATGTTCCCCTCCACCCATTCTCATAGACCCCAAAGCAATTAAAATGTAGAAAAGAGGCTGAAAATAGATGCTATTTTTTATTCAAGGAGGGTAAGGGTATAAAGTGAATTATAATTTACTTTTATTGAAATCTGAATTTTTCAAAAAAAAAAAATAACACCAATAAATGAAAAGGACCAAGTCTTAGAAACCATATTCTCAATCAGGGGTGTGCATGGCCTGTGTCTACCCCTATAGGCACTGAAACAGCCACAGTTCAAACATGTTTATATACTCAATTGTAAATAATTTCAGATATTAGTGGCTTCTATGAAGCTGACCCTTCAGGGTAGCAAACAACCAAATGATTTCTTTGTAGCTACCTGCACATATATACATACGTGTGTGTCATGAAATTAATTTAAACAAATCTCAGGTTGTGTTGCTAGAGAGGGGCCCTGGAGGCAGCACTAAGGAAGGGCATGGAAGTGGAAGAGTGCCAAGCCCAAGTTACCATTCCAATGGAAGGAGAAAAATCTCTCTGCTTAGTACAGACTTTATCCGCTGTGTTGACAGAGAGCCTGAAGGTTCTCCCTGGAGAAGTAAGGCCTGTCTCCCAGCCACCTGTTGTACCCCAACAGCGTCCTATGAGACCGTGGGTCAGAATAATACCAGTACTAGTTCTACTAATAAGAGCTAACCCCTAATAGCCACTACATGCCAGACACGGTTCTGAGCATTAAAATGTTAATTCATTTTATCCTCCCACCAGTTCTATAAGATTGGTACTGTTAAACCCATTTTGCCAATTAGACAACTGAGGCATAATCTATCCAAGGTCATTCTATAAGTAAGTAGTAGAGACAAGACTCAACCCCAGAGTCCACTATGCTATAGTGATCATCATCAAAACAGCCTCTACCTCAGCTCCTCTCACTCTGGGGGTCCAGAGTCCACATTTTGGGACTTGGGCACATGCAGCCAAGTGCAAGGCAGGGAAAAGTCATGAGACTTGCTATGGATCACACGACTAATCATAAGCTTGATTAGACCAAGGCTGTTTTCCAAATTAATCTAAATACTGCCCTAAAGCTGGAGGTGAGGAGATGGCAGGTGATCAAGACAGGACCAGACTCATGTAGGCAGATTGAGTGCTCTGGTCAGGCAACTTGGCTAGGAGCCCAGAGAAGATGGCTGGGCTTTAGGAGGTCTTGCTCAGGAACCCCAACCACAACTCTGGACACTGTTGATCTAGTCACAGAAGACTTCATCCCACAGGTGGTTCATAGATTCCCTATTCTCTATTCATGGATTCCCTGTTCTCTATCCACAAGTGATGGCCAGAAGCCAGGAAGAGCAAACAGATGTGCTAAATTCACTGACCAGTAAGCAAGCAATACATAGACTGACATCCTGCCCACAATGCACTGAACACTCTGCTCACACATTGGTTCATATAATCCCACATCTCTGTAAGCAGGCAAGAATTACTCTCCTATTTTACAGACAAAAATGCTAAGACAGTCAAGGAGTTGCCAAACCATGGTCCCTCACAAGTAGCATTCCATCACTCAAGAACTTGTTAGAAATGCAAACTTCCGGGCCTTTATCCCAGACTTTCTGAATCAGAAACCCTGGGAGTGGGACCTTTTGTTTTAGCAAGCCCTCCAAGAGATTCTATGCTCATGGGAGTTTGAGAACCTCTAGTTCAGACTAAAGCAGTGTTACTCAGACTTCAAATTACCTGAAGAACTTGTCAGATTTCAGGTTCTGTTTAGCTCAGGGAAAGGGCCTGCCTCATAATTCTGCATTCGTAACAAGCTCTCAGGTGATAATGATGCTGCTGGTTCTCGAACACCTTTAAATAGCAAAAATGTAGTCTAGAGATAGAACATTAATGTGACTAACTCCTTACCACAGAGGTAATGAACAAATAAGAATCAGAGCCCAAGGCTCTCAGCTCTCTTCTCAAAACAAACCCTTACTTGACCACTTTTAAGCACCTGGTCAAGCCCTCTAGATCTGCTAACTATCCCTGGCTCTTGCCATCAGACGTTTTACCCTCCCTGCTGCTAAGAGCCAGGGCAGAAAAACTGGCCTGTCACATCCAAGTACTTTACAAGGCAAGTTGGCACATCTCTGTCAAGGAGCTAACAGGAGATCTTCTCTCCAGAAAAACACCTTCCTTCTGTCCAGATGAATCAGAAAACAAGGCTGGATGCCTCTTCTATGAAGCTCTCATGGCAGACATAAGCCAAGAGCTTATCTGGTCTATTTCACCATCTCCAGTCCTGAGAAAGGCCTCCCTAACATTGTCCACAAATCTGTACAGGATCAAGGATCACAGAAATTCCTGTATGTCCTGAGCCACCAAGCTGGCGATTCATTAACAGCATCACCAACCATCACATTCTGCACCATCACTATAAAATTCCTTTCGGGAGTTCCCTGACATTGTTTCTGTAGTCATGTTACCTTTACAGTGAAAGGAGACCTTATCAAAATGGGATGTTTTATCCCATTCATCAGCCCCTGACCCCAACTATCAATTCCTTTCAGTTGATCAACTGGCCTTTCAAATGTTGCAAGCGCTGGACAAACTAACAGTGAACAATGCAGACATAGTCCCTGGACTCCATTTTCAGACACTGCAATCTCAAATCATGGCTCCCAGTTTTTACTACACTTTCAGAGAGAAAGATTTCAATCTTCCTAGCCAGTTACCATTCTATCTACCTAAATATAACTGCCTACCTGCTTTGGCCCAATGGCCAAAGAGACCCTAGAACAACAATTACCTATATTACTACTAAGGAACTCATCTATAACATTTCTGCCTATTATGCTGTCCCTATATGGATCTTTAACTCAAAGCACCTCATTTACAACAATTATCAATTTCACACTCCACTCCTTACCAAATTTCTTAGCATCACTGACTACCCAGTAGCCCACCAGTATCCAAAAGAATTATGAGCTGTGTAAGAGCATGGTTCTCAAACTTGTTACTTTCTCAGCACACTTAAAGATTATAATATTAATATATCACTTCACTCCATTCTCACCATCACCACCTTAGTCCAACCCACTAACATCTTTCTCAAATAATATGTCCCCACATAGTTGCAACTCTGGCTTACAACATCTATTTCTTTTTCTTCTCTTCCATTCAACAATACATTCAAATTTCCATTTCTGGCTCACCAACTTTGCCCTCAACCTCACTGTGGAATCTCCACACTCCTTTAGTTAGAGCAACACTGGCATCTCCAAATAGGAGCCTCTGCCAGCATGTAACCCTCAAATCAATCAGCTCTTGGCTGGAGTGGCCTTCCCAGGACTAGGCACTGACCACAGCACAGCCACAGGAGACACACTCATGTAACTGACCGTTTTGCTACCCTCAGATCTTCAAGATCTCACACTGGCCAACTACATGCAGAACAGGACCAGAATGGCAGCCCATCCCAAGTCACCGCTACTTCAGAATAAAAGCTTCCCTGATGTTTGTCTCTCCTTGCTCGTTCTTCCATCACCTAACCAGGCTTTGCCCATGGTAGCACTTGATACATGCCAGCCTATTTACCCTTCTTTTGCAGATCTGCCAGCCTGGGGGAGGACTAGTGCCAATCTGGGAACACTCTCATCTCAGGCTTTTAGGCTACAGCTCAATTTTCACAGCTAGAGCTCAAAACTCATCACATAAATGTAAGACTGTGGGGGCTTTTTAAGTATTGTGAACACCCTGGATAAGAGGATAAAAAATAATCATCCCAATGGCGTCTTAATCAAAATGATGCAGGATCCTTTTCCCCAATAAGACACAGAGATGGAGAAAGGATCTCCTAATATCAGTTTCCTCATGTCAAAGATCAGCCTAGAAAAGAAATGTAATCAACAGAGGGGACAGGAAAACAGGATAGGATGGGGGTAAGGAGGCTTCGGTGAAGCCTATGGACGGAGCCCAAACACTCCTTTGCATTTCTTCCCCCACTACTCCTGCTCAGCTTTCTTCCTACGGCTATACCTGTTGCTGCTGCTCAGAGGGAGCTCAGCCTCCACCCTTCTATCTGCAAGTCACCTCTGCTCTTGCCAGTCTTCTCTTGCCACCCAGACCCTCCTGCCTCTCCATTAATCCTTCCTTCACTCAGTGTTAGTCTGCCAGCCATTTATCTGTTTGAACAGTCTAAACCTCTCTGGTATACTGAAGGTGGGTCCTAGCAGATCCAGAACCAAACTCCTAACAATTTTTTTGGGGGGGTGGAGGAGTGATGTCATTCTCCAGCCCTTGCGCCTTTCCATAGAGACCTGGCAGCCACCCTCTCAACTGCCACCTTCAATGACAGCTAGGATATCAGATTAACCTCCCTGAAAATGCCTCAGAGCCTTGGCTCACATATTTCCACTCTGACCCTCACTTTATTGGCTAAAATGCTCTTAAGTTTCTTCTAGCCTTTGTACTCTCACAGCATCCCAATAAGACCATCTAACCTGACTGTGAAAAACAGCTTATAACTGATACAGATAATCCAACTAACTGAATGGTGAAACATTTGCCAGATTCAAGGTCTTCATTCGCCCTCTCCCTCATTTTCAACATTCCCATAAACAAGCCTGCAATCAAGGTCAGTTTTTCAGACTTAGAGCAACCATTCCAGCTTACTCTGTGAGCCCCTGCTATAACAGTTCCGAGAGGCCCCTCCAGGCTCCTGAATTTCTTACACTGCACAGCCTATGCAACGCCTCCCCCATGTGAGCAGCATTGATCTCTCCCATCCTCTGTGCCCCCACTGTACCAGGAACCTACTCACATAATGCTAGTTGTCATACTGCCTAAGGGTTGTTATCTATACATTTACCCTCCTTGACTATGAGCTCCTTGAGGGTAGGGACCATTTCTTCCTCATCTTCAAATGCCCAATATCTAACAGTGAGCTTGAAGTTGCTATCCAAAGTGTAAAAAAGAGGTCTATTCCTGGCCTTTAAGGTGGTTACAATGAGGTCCCCCCCATTCCTTTGCTGACTTACTTGGTTTTGTCATGTTCAACAAAAACTTTAAACGGCAACTCAGTGTCACTGTTATTTTACAGTCCCTGATTTCATTCACCATTTATCAATGGCCCTATTCTTTTTTTTTTTTTTTTGCATGTAGTGAATTCTTTATTCAGGGTTTTGATTTTATACCTTTCTAGTCATGTACACACTTAATCTATTATCTGTTAGTTTCACCATTACCGCATTTTACTTATCTGAAATTAACTTGAAAGGAAATATCCTGTTGCAATGGCCCTATTCTTTAGAGCTCTTCCCCACCATCAACCTTAGCCCCATGCCTAACTAAATTTGCATTCCAACAGCTGTCTCAGCCTTGGGGAGGCCACCAGGATAATAAGAGGCAGGGGGAGGGAGGTGTTTCCTGATTTGCACTAAATTATGTGGTGATTTTGTTACCAGTGACCCAGTGGCTCCCCAAGGAAAGTTCCCCGCCCCACCCCCAGGCAACTCCATAGTCTAACTACACTCCTACTATGCCAAACACAAGAGGCAGTGTCACCATGCATCAGTGCTCCAATCCCCGAGATGTATATTTTACTTCTGCATTGCTATGTCTGCTCCAAATAAAGAAGGACCCTTCGACTTTCACGTGAAGTTATAATCCAGCAAAGACCAGGACAGAGCTAATGCTTGTTGCGGTTCAAGAAGCTCCAGTAAGGAGCCACAGCAAGAGTCAGGGGGAGGCCCATCCCTGTGAGAGACCACCAGGAAGCAGCAGCCTGTGGAAGAAGACTGCTTTGGAAAGGGGGAGGGAAAAGCACCACATTTATGGAGGCAGCAATTAAAAGGACAAAAGAGCATAGTGGGCCGCCCCATTCCCACCACCACCACTGGTCACCAATACAGAAATTCATTTATAGTGACCCTGAAAGAAGCGATGTATTAAGGCGGAGATATAACTAAAAAGAAAGGCAATAATTGGACTGATGGGCAGAAGGAAAATTATTCTAGGAGTCAGAAGCCTGTGCAAGAACACTTACAGCTCACATAGTCATCATAATTCAGCCCCCTCAAGCATTTTGTGCTCTGCTTATGGTGTTAACTTTAATGTCTTAACATATAACACCATCCACACTAACACAAAATACTACACACGCCAGATGAGGCTGAGTTATAGTTGCTGTGGGAAGCATAACTTTGAATTTCCTGATTTTGGTGCATTTAATCTCAACCATAATGTTACATTAATGTCAGTTTTGCATTTCATTTCCCAGTTTAGAAGAATAGCATCAGTGCCTTCGCCTGTCTGTACAGAAAAAAAATGCATGCTGACTGGGGCCACAATCCAATGAGTAGACTTTCTCAGGCTAAATGCCTGGCCCAACCCCTCCCACTTGGAGGAGCTACAACCAGGGCAAGTGAATGGGGAGTGAATGGTGGATTCCTCCTCTAGGGAACTGCCTTTCTGTCCACTTGGAGACTACAGGAGCCAAGAACAGAGAGAAGGAAAGAAGCTAAATAAGGAGGAGCCAAGAACAGAGAGAAGGAAAGAAGCTAAATAAGGAGCAAAGAGTAATGGGGAGGAGAGTCAAGGGGATTCCTGTCTTTCAGTCTTTAACGGAAGAAAAAGGAATCAATATAGTTTGCTTTGTAGAGATCTTAACCAATTTCCTGTAAAGTTTTCCAAAATGTCTCTTTCACACAAGACTAATAATGATGTGCCAGCTCTAGGTCATAATGAAATCCTCCAAATGTCTCTCTTCTATATTATTCCTTCTCCTCTGTCACCATCAACCCTCCCCCTACTCTACCCTTCAAAACTAGCCTAGCATCTGGACAATTTTCTATAAAAGAGAAATTCCTTTACTCATAGTTCTAACTCAAAATGCAGATGGAGTCTCTTCAAGGTTTCCGTGAAAAGAAAAGAAAAAAGTCCATGTGGACAAAGACCAAACTCTAGAAAACCTCAACCCCTAAGGTCATTTTTCACCAAAGTTATGGGCACTAGAATACACATGAGAAAGCAAACCATCAGCAGGACTGCTGCAGAGCAGTGAGAAAAAGACTACCCAGGAGCCTGATGGATGGCCCGAGAGAACCAGGGCAGGAGGGTAGGCAGCAGCAGGACAGCAGCTGCCAGGATGCCAAGAGCTGGGCTGCCCCCTCCCTCCTGGCCATCCAGAAAGCTGAGGTTACTTCCTCCTCCCCCACGTGCTGTGGCCTATACCTCATTTTCCTCACTTACATTTGCTTTGGTCTCTTTTGAAAACTGAGGTGGTGAAAGAACTTGCCCCAAGGTTAAAGATGCACAATTAAAGATCCCACCAAAGCTTTCAGGCTGCTCTCTGGGCCTCAGGGTCAAAACAAGCACCATTTCATGCACATCCACACCAAAATGAACAACGTGAACTCCTGCAAGCAAAGACAAAGGAGCCAGATTCTCCTAAACCAGATAAAAATCTACTTCTAAATCAGAAAAAATTCCTAAACAAGAAACCACATTTCTAAAATTTAGAGCCTCTAAAACACTATAAACCATCTAAATTAATGTTTAAGTGAAAAAATGTTTCCACATGAAAAAAGTCAACTATTCAACCAATATATATCATGTTATCAGAATCGAAACATGTAAAACATATAAAATGAGTGCAAAAACCAGAACACAAAAGAAAGCCTATTACTGGCAATCCGACATCTCCAGTTTCACCTGGCTGAATGAACTACAAAACAGCAAAAATGATGAGAAAGGAAAATACCACGTTTTACCATGTTTATAACCAATATTGCTACTCACCCAAGTACAAAAGAGCTTATACCTGTTAGTTTTTCATGATGGCATTCCTTTAGGATAGTCCCAATAAGCAGACTCAGGGACTTCTGAAAACCTGAGACAGAGAGAGAAATGAGCCTCCAAATAGGCCCTGGCCCAAAACTGTTTCTGCCTCTTATATACTTAAAAGGTATAAAACATTCTCATAAGAACCAGAAGTATACTATACAGAGGTCTTAGGTATTGAAAGTTCCTAGAAGCTAGTCAGGAGAGCTGGGATGGTTCTCATTCACAACTCAAGCTCTACCCCCAGGACACATGTATGCAGACCCTACCCATAAAGAATCTCTGTCAAGTAGACAGTCATCAAGCACACCACAAGAGCACTCAGCAAGGCTGAACTAATTTTAATTTGCCCACCTTATTCTAGTCCTTTTACTTTCTCTTCTGGAAGTTCATTCTATGCCAAATCCCAACCTTTCTTGCTTCCATTTATATTCATTTCATTTTGGTCTTTATTAAAATGAAAAGTGAGTTATTGTATTCCTTGGAACTACTCCTCACATATGAATTTACTTAGCCTGGACAAAAAAATCAGTCACCAAAACTATATTCAATTTTTTTTTTTTTTTCTTACCAAGTCCCATTTTCGTGCCTCTAATGCTTTTTTTTTTTCTCATTCTGTGCTTTTCCAATTTCTCTACTTCCCTTAAGTATTTAAGAAGACTTAAATAGGTCCAGCTCCTATAGCTCAAGTGGCTAGGGCACCAGCCACACACACCAGAGCTGGCAGGTTAAAATCCAGCCCAGGCTCGCCAAACAACAATGACAACTACAACCAAAAAATAGCCGGGCGTTGTGACGAGTGCCTGTAGTCCCAACTACTTGGGAGGCTAAGGCAAGAGAATTGCGTAAGCCCAAGAGTTGGAAGCTGCTGTGAGCTGTGATGCTATGGCACTCTACCCAAGGTGAAAGCTTGAGACTCTATCTCAAAAAAAAAAAAAAAAAAAAGAAGAAGAAGAAGACCTAAATAGCACAGAGGCTCTCTCATGAGAACCTAACCTACAATAACTTTACTGGAAGGATGCTATCCTATCTGGGACTGATGACGTCTCCAATCCATCTTCCAAGCTTCCTCTAAATAGCACCCCTTCCCCCAAAAAGGGAGACTTTTAAGTTGCCACTAATATCAAATCTAAAGATGCCCACCCGTTTCCTGAGGGTGGTTTGATGGGTAGTCCAACAAAGACATCTAGCCCCAAACTCACCTTCCCACCTGTTGATCACAGTATTGTGGAGGCTTAATGAAGTTAAGATGTATTACATTTATCACTTGCCCTAGTTCCACTCAAATCCATCACTATGTCACAGCAAGAACTTAGATTGATCTGACAGGATTTGCTCTTCTTCACAAACCCATGTAAGTTATTACTCAGTATCCTACACTCTTCTAGCTGTTTGCTGATTGATTATCTGACGATCAGGTCAAGTATCTTCTCTAGAATCACAGCAAACTAACAGGTCTATAATTTCCAAGATCATTCGTATTCTCCTTTTAAAGATAAGTAAGACTCAAATGCTTCTTTCTGAGTTCTCTAAAGCAACAGCTAATGCTATGCTAATAATGAACCAGGGCAGCCAATTCCTTAAGTGCCCTTGGAATCACATCATCAGGGTTCATTGATTCTGGAGATAATCTATAATCAGGCCCAGATCAGGTAAACAACATGAAGGCCTAACTCAGCCTACGTTGAAAGGCCTTTGTGCCTAATTCTAAGAAGGCAGTTGGTAATACAGATGATTATGTGCCTGATTCTAAGAAGGCAGTTGGTAATACAAATGATTTTAATCTGTACTGCAATATATCATTAGCACTGTGATAAATAAACAAACAAATAAATAAATAAAAACAATGCCCTTGAAAGAGAGATGAAAGGTGATACTGCCAGACCAAATTAAGACATGAATCCTGCAGGCTTCACCTTCAGGAACATTGGACCCTCTGCAGGACAAGAACAGAGCTACATAATTATCTGAGCTTATAATCTAACTGAAAAGGTAAGAAACACACATACACAAGCACATGCCAGGAAGCGAAAAGCAGTAAATGCCATAATGGAAGTGCCAAGCAGTTATGAGGGTTTAGAAGGGGGATGAATCATATGCAATAGAAATGTGTTAGATTTTATCTAACATGTCCCACTAGGGCTTAATCAGTGACTGAAATTTACTTCGGTACGGGAATAAGGGTATCGGGATATGAATCTCTAATTCCCAACCCAGGAAAAATCTATATAATCAAAATTCCCAGCCCACTATTCATGCACCCCTACCATGCTAGAGAAATTCCAGTAGTTTGGGGAGGCAGAGAAGACTCTGTAGCACAGGGAGGAACAAAAGGCCAAGAAAGTAGGTGTGGCTTAGGTGTCTCCCAAGCTGCACTCCCTTTCAGCCAAAGTTCCTTCCCTTAGGACATTCTCCTTACCTAGATCCTGTCTTCTTAGCCTTAGTAGGCATTATTCCAATGCCCCAAAGGCAGACCTTAAGGAAGAATAGGAAAAACCAGAGGAGAAAGGGAACAAAGAAGTTGTGGAGTCTTTAGGTAAAATAATCTACCATTCTACAGACAGACCCTTTCCTGGAAAAAAAAATCATGAGAAATGAACCCAGTTTATCTCTGAATGGATACTCATCCCCACCTCCCGACTGCTCTATGCTGAGGTCCTCTTCTTCCCCTCCTTCTTAATACCAAATGCTGCTCCCAAAGCAAATCACATACCCTAAAACCTAGCCCTGAGGGAAAAGTTACAGTCCCAGAGCCAGGCACACCCTGGCATCAGCACTAGAATTGAGCTGCCACATCATCCCCTAACCATTCCCTCAAAGCAAACACTTAGCTCTTGGATATCACCTAGCTTAAGTGCCTCTTAGCTGCTAATCCAAGCTCTAAACAAAGTGGAAGACTAAGGGAAAAAAAGCAAGCAAAGAAACCATCCTTTCTGCAGACCAACAGTACCTCTTCAGGTTACCTAATGCTACATAACAAATTATCCCCAAACTTGTACTTTAAAACACCAATAATCAGGTGGCACCTGTGGCTCAGTGGTTAGGGCGCCAGCCCCATATACCAAGGGTGATGGGTTCAAACCCAGCCCTGGCCAAACCGCAACAAAAATAGCTGGGCATTGTGCTGGGCACCTGTAGTCCCAGCTACTCAGGAGGCTGAGGTAAGAGAATCGCTTAAGCCCAGAAGTTGGAGGTTGCTGTGAGCTGTGGAATGCCATGACCCTCTACCGAGGGCAATAAAGTGAGACTGTCTCTACAAAAAAAAAAAAAAAAAAAAAAACACCAATAATCATTTGTTATCGCCTGCAGTTCTTGAGACAGGAATTTGGGTGTGGCTTGG
This sequence comes from Loris lydekkerianus, assembly GCA_963574355.1. Lineage (NCBI taxonomy): Eukaryota > Metazoa > Chordata > Mammalia > Primates > Lorisidae > Loris > Loris lydekkerianus. Next base: position 37,478 of record CAUYPK010077251.1, on the reverse strand, counting down.
CTGGCTGGTCTAGTTGAGGGTCTCTCCTAAGGTTAAAGCCAGATATCCACCGGGGCTATAGTCACCTGAAGGCCTGACTGGGGCTGATGGATTCACTTTCAGGATAGTTCATTCACACAACTAGAAAGTTGGTACTGCCTTTTGACTTTTGCCTAAGAGCTTCAGTTCCTTGAACACACATGGCTCTCCATAGGAGCACTTGAGTATCCTTGCAGCATGACAAGGCACTTACCCCAGGGCAAGTGATCCAAAAAGAACAAGGCAGACTGTAATACTTTTTTATAACTTAGCCTTAGAAATCACACATTATTTCTTCCGCTATACTCCATTAATTATTCAGAGCTCTCTCTGAATCAGTGTGGGAAGGGAACTACAAGCATGTGAATATTAGGAGGATCACTAGGGTCATCACAGAGGGTAGCTCCACAGTGCTCCTTAAAAGAACAAATAGTAGTGACAGGAAAAGGGAAGAGAGAAGAAAATGGAGAGAGAAATGATGGGCGAAAAGGAAATATTTTGGTCTCCAAAAGCTCAGCCAGAGTGAAACAATGTGCCCAATTCTCCCCAGAGGCTTCGCAAGTCTACCTTACTCTAGCAAACCTGAACCAAGTTCTGCTTCCTAGGCAGGAACTCCAAATGAATAGCTAAAAGCTAAGAAGAAAGGACAAAGCTCCTTTGGGTCCCAGGAAGCAAGACTATCCTCCCTCCCTCCTTGCCCACCCCACCTTTTCTAAAGCAATGATACAACAGTTACCTGAGGATGAATCTGTGGCTTGTCGCACGTGGCCTCAAAGTCCAGCACTAAAAAGTAGTGATACCTCTGGGGAGGGAAGGACACCATTGCCGCCATGGATGCGCCAAAGCCGTGGGCCGCCAGTTTTCTGGTGGATATGGAGCAGAACTCCGGAACACCACAGGGAGAAAATAAGTGGGAACCCAGCACTTTTCTTGCTCTTGAAAGTAAATACGAAGAAAATCGAGCTGCTCCAGTCTGTAAAGGTGCTAGCATTGAACATCCAGAAGCATCTAAAACTTAGGGGAGGAAAGTTAAAAAAAAAAAAAGAAAAGAACAGAGATCCTGGGTTACTCCCTCCCACTGTGGTCCTGTTCTACCTACTCTTCAGGAATATCCAGGCAACACGAGCCGCTCCCTTGTGTTTCTAAATCACAGCATTTGTTGCTAAAGTTCAAGACCCTAATACCAGCACCTACAGCATTATTACAGCTATGAATCTCCTGGATCATCCTCAAAACAACATGCAACACTGGCCTTCATCTTTAAATGGAGCTCTAAAGTTCAAAAGAGAAAAATGAAAAATTTTGCTGTCACTTCTCAGGTGGTAACAGTTAACATTAAAACTCTGGGTCCCAAAGCAACATGAGGTGACCAGTTCTAGGAGATAAATAAGACACAGTAACACAGCAGAAATGTCCAAGGTTCTCTCCTCAGCTCCATTAGGAGCCATTTGCCCCTGGCTTGACATCTCTCCATAGCGTCCTCCCTTTTCCCAAGGTGAAAGCAAACAAAGCTAATCACGAGGGAGTTTGCTTCCAACATTCTGGTGATTCCCCAACCCCAAGTGGCACCCTGGGGGAATGAACAGGGCCTGGAGAGCACAGCTGGCAACAGCCTTAGGCCTTCTCATTTTCTACCTTTAGACTTACTTTGTACATAGAGGCCCTGAATAACTGCAGGACTTTTTAAATAGGGAAGAACAAGAAAACCCAGATGTGGAAGTAACAGGAGCATTACTAAAAGTCCAGTAAAGTTTTCTGAGTGAACCTGTGCAAAAAAAGAAAAAAAAAAATGGAATCATTTTTTCCTTTAAGTTTTCCCTTTAAATTTCCAGAATCCCTGCTCCTCAGAGGGCTAACTAAACATAAAAATCAAAGCCTAAGTTTTACTCACAAATAACTCAAGCTTCCTTAAAAAGAAAAAAAAAAAGAACAAAGCAGCAATATTGTGTCTTTCCCCCGTTAAACCCAACATTCAAATTTCCCTCTACTTTAATCCTCAAGCAAGAAATCTCACCACTAATACAGCAATGGCCACAGTTTATGCTCTCTGAAGCCCCATTCTAAAAAAAAGGATTGCCTCTGAATGGCTGTGAGTAGACATTGGGCTCCCTCTATGTAGGGTGGAGGGATAAAACCTTGTAAAGTCCAGAGCATTCAAAGGCAACAAGGTCACTACCACCTGCGCAGAAGTGGACAAGGCCAAGTATCACCTTTCTTTCAACCTCTCTCCTCACTGAGTAAACTACAGATACTTGCCTGCATATTAGGAAATATACTAGCCTAGGTCCTCAATTTTGCTATCCTGATAAGTGAGGTTTCGGGGAGATTCAGTAGCACTAAGACTGAAAATATTTCAAAGTCAGCAAGCATGGCACTTGTTTCCACCATTATTTTATAGCCTCACCAAAAATGCAGCCAAACTTCTCAGCCCAGTAGACAAAGGCTGGCTTGAGTTTCACTAAGGAATCCCCAGGAAGGCAAAGGGGATAATATCCCCTAGAAGCCAGAAACTAATATAACTCTTTACATCACTCACTCCTAAATAGTACTGGAAGTCTTGCTGAGATGGGAGAAACCAGGCTGCTCAAATCACCCATTCAAGTTTGGATCCTAAGTTACTCAAGGCCTTGGAAATTCCTCTAACTCCATGAAGTCAAGCCATGCATAAAGATTTTTGGAAGTCTTAATGTTCTCCAATGTGTGTACAATATGCACACAGTACATAGTCATCCTGTATGCCAAACACTACAGGTAATTAAACATTGCGATTAAGGAGGCTTTACAAGTTTGAATCCTGTTTTCGCCACTATTAGCCATGGCACCTTGGGTAAGCTCTGTTCTTCAACTCCTCACCTATAAAATGACAGTAGTAATAGCACCTATGCCTTAAGTGAGAATAAAATAAGACAACACATATAAAACACTAAGAGCAGTGTCTGGCACATAAATATTAGCCTACTATTATTATTACTACTATTATCGTATTAGGCTTTGCCTGCCTGGCTAAGCCTAGATTCCCAGTTCTGGGTCTATAAATCCAATTAGTGCATAAGGCAGTGTCAGAGAGTAACACTGATGTCTCCTGAATCTCTAAAATGTTCTTGACTTTCCATAGAATATACTATATATGCCCTGTTCCCTCCATGGACAATGCACTGATAGCCACTGATAGCACTGAAGGCCTGGCTCTCTCACCTGATTTCACTCACATCGCAAAGCTCCTCTTATAGAAAGTCTTGAAAGCAGACATTAGAAGGCCAGACCTCCAAATGTCCACAATCACTGGGTTCCACAACCAAGTTCAGCTCAAGCAAGACACAGAGTAACTCTTCTTCTTTCCTACCTGAAAATTCAATCCTAAAGTCATTTAGTGCTGCTGAGGAAAGCAGGTATCTACAACAGTTGAAGTGAGGTGGCCGGAGGGGTGTGGAGGGAGTGTCAGAGCCCAGGCAGGGTGAGGGCATTCACATGGAATGGAGAAGGGACGGTGTAGCATGTGGAAGCCAAGTGGGGGTGCAGACAGCATCCATGTTGGAGGCAGTCTGATGTGGGGAGTCACAGGCAGGGTAAAAGAGGTACCTGTGAGGAGTAAAGGGCAGTGACAGCAATGGGAAGGATTGATTAAAGAAGTGCATATATTAAGGATAAGGGGAACCAGGTTTCTCACTGTTAGAGCAAGGAGTTAAAATATGGCAAAAGAGAAAATCTGTGTCATTGGATTGGAATTGGCAGGAAGAGCATGAACTCATCGTTTCTAATATAGACATAAATCTAAATGTGAATATAAATATATACACACACACACATACAAATATACACACATGCATATACATTTTCTAACTCTGTCTAAGGAAGGGTCAGGGAGCAGCAACACTCAATAGCAATGAGTATACTTAGCACCCAGTTGCCTTCTAAATACCATTCCCCACTAAAAGAATTAGGGCTCCTTAGAGAAATGGCTGATTCCAGGGCTGTGGTAAGAATGTACAAAATGAGCGTCGAACATTTTGTTGCACCAGAAAGCAAAGAAATGCCCAAAGAATGACGGGAACATATTAAAGAACACAGAAGGCACCATGAAGGTGACCAATAAACAAGGACAGTAATAGACTATAATGGATTGAACAAAATACAAAACCATGAGTCCATAAAGAGAGTAATTAAAGTTTGATGGGAGATATTTATATAGTTTCAAATTATCTCCCCACAAAATACTTCCTAACTATATAATAATAAATAATTTTATAATGGAGAAAGCTGAAAAACATTACCTTAATAAGTTATCAAAATGAATATCATCAATAATGGGATAAATCAAAATTACACATCATCTAAAAGGATACAATGAGAAGAACAAAGTATCATTTTTGTGACAGTCCTGCTGAAAATGCACAACCTAAATCTAACTATGAGAAAATGTCAGACAGATTCTAATTTAGGGACAATCTACACCATACCCAGCCTGGGAATGTTTACTGAGGACAGCTAAAGGAGACCAAAGAGACTTGATAACTAAATGCAACCCATGATTCTAAATTGGATCATTTTACCACAGAGAACATTCCCAGGACAACTGACAAAACCTGAATGGTGTCTGAGGATTAGAGAAAGGTAACATCTCAATGTTTATTCCCTGATGTTGAAGGCTGTATTGTGGCTAGGTAGGAAAATGTCCTTGCTTGTAGAAAATACTGACAAAGTATTCAGGGTGATAGGGCATCAGGTCAGCAGCTTAACCATCAAATGGTTTGAGGAAAAAGTATTTGTACTGTACTTCCAACTTTTATATAAATTAGGGCTATTTCAAACATTTAAAAAATTATTTTTTAAAATCTAGGTGCAACATGGTTAAAGAGAATTTAAAAACAGAGAACAGATGGTATGTGAGGGAGAGATCTTCCTGTTGTGTCCCAAGAAGATAGGTAGGCTGCACACTCTTCTCCAGCAGGGAGGCAGGCAAAAACCAGCCCTCAAAGCATCTCTAAACCCAAATAGTTTCTCTCTACCTAGCTAATCAGAAGAGTACCCACTCAGTGGCCCTCACTGGCACTCCTGCCACCATAAAGCCTAAACAGGAAACACCCATGTACCCCTATAGCAACAGCCCATCTGCCCTTGTGCCCCCTGGCATCCTAAGGATTTCTCTTTTTTATTGATGCTTTATACTTTAGTCACAGGATTGTAGAATATAAGTCTATAGCTTATAACATCAACTGGGACCAGAACTCAAAAGAAACAATTTATGATTCTGTGTATTTCTACAAACTATCTTTCATCAGAGACCAAGATTTATACACATTTAATCTCAGACATCTTTTTCTTTCTCCTAGCAAATTAAAGGTAACAGCCCGTGGCACAGAGGAAAATCAATGACTCGCCCCTCAAAATGAAGGGACCAGACCCCCAACAGGAACGGGGGAGGGATAAATAGGGACTGCCACAGAGCCAGCCCAATTTGGAGAAACAGGCCTAACCACAGCCCCTTGAGGACAGTCTCTATGCAGAGTATTTACACAACAGACACCAATGACTCCTCTGCAGCCATTACTGTCTATCAGGTAAATAACACATGTGCCAAAACACACATTTAATGAGGGGAATAATATGCCTTTATAAAAAGACTCAATCTGTATTTACCTGAGAGACCAAAGAAGCACCAAATCACAAGATTAGTGGGACCACAGAGGAGTTGTTCTGGTGTCTTGGGTAAACAGACATTTTATAGCCTCCATTACTGGAGGGGAAAGGGAGTACAAAGGGAGGGGGTCATCCTTTAACCTCCATGCAACAGGCCAGGGGTGCCTCAGTCCTGGGAAAAGAAGAGGGCCCATATGAAACACGTGGTCTACTCTACTCCCACCACATCTCCCCAGCCACATACGTGTGAACCCTCTGGAAGAGTAGAGTATGAACCATCCCTGAATTCAATCCATTCCATTCAAAGCCAGACTGGGAGGTAAGGGTACATTCCCTAGAAACTTCAAGATACAAGAAGCAGGTTGTGAGCCCAGCTGACTGGAAGCACCTGGGACCACTATACTCATAGCTTCCTTAGTTCCCATCCCAGAACTTTCTGAAGGTTCCCACAGTAGAAAGGAAGCAGGAACTCTAAAACTGACTTCTCATCTCAACAAAACAGTCTCCTCCTCTCTACAACCAGTTGCTGCCATGGCTTATAGCTGTAGCTGCTTCTGCTCCAAGGCACAGTTAGGGAACACTCCCCCAACTTAGAAGCAGCTGCTAATCCCAAGCTCCATGCAGAGCTACAATTACTATAGGCTTTCAGGAACACCTATGGCAACATCACAGGTTTGCTCCCAATTTTAGCCTGTCTCAGCAGCTCAAGCACATAAAAAGAGGCCATTGCTTGTGATTTGCCTACTCTTTGCTAAACCATCAGCCACTCCCCAGTAGCTCAGGCAAACTCCTTCCAAGGGCCAAAGCCAGAGAACATCTTTTTCCAAGTCAATTGTGACCCCACTGCACACTAAGAGGGCCAAGCCTTGTTTCCTAACACACTATAAATAAGCTAGAGGTGGAGAGAGGACAGGGTATGGTACTATCATCCCTTTAAGTACCTCCCACTCTTGTAGACAGCATCTGACTCCACAGACAGACATCTAGAATTATTAAATACTTCTATAAATGAAGGGAGCTTCTGCTGTTAATATTTAAGAGAAAAGAGAAACCATTTTCTGAAAATCCACCACAAGCCAGGTACTATATTGGCCATTTACATACTTTATCTCATTTAATCCTCTCAACTATCAATACATGAGGAAACTAAGGCTGAGGTGCTCAGCTCTTTAGGGTCTTGGTCTCCACCGTGTTTACTAGTCCCCACGACTAATTCCCCCATCAACCATAGAGCTAACAATGTGTATCAACTTCAGTTTTTCTTCAGAGGTAAAAAACTTTACTAAAAGTAACTCAACCTTTAAGTAATAATTGTGTCCAAATCATCCCAATTTGTTCATTAACTATTTTATACTTTAAAAAGAAAAATTATACCCCTGAGCACAAAAGCAGAAACAGAAAGGAGTGCCCTGAATTAACCCAACTTCAGCACAAGAACTAGAAGCTTCCAACTCAAACACAATTTCAGAGGACCAAATCTTTCCATCTTAGAAGAGAATCTGTAGGAGGCAGGGTTACAAATAACTCTCACTCAGGTCCCCAAATTGATGTTTCCTTTTGTAAATCTGTGCCTTGGTTGAGTGGTACTCCCTCAGTTTTAGAATTCACTTCCATTTTCTTGCCAGGCAAATTATTACTCCTTCGAAATCCAGCTCAAATAACCCCCATTTTAGTAGTGTTCTCTGATACCCCATCATAAAGTTAATTGGTTAAGTGTGACCCAGTAGCAGACTTTATTCCTATTTCACTTTTATCTCCCTATGTTGTAATGTTTCAAAGAGTTAGGGGAGATGATGGAAGACAGCCACCATAAAGGTGTATGTGTACATGTATGTAAAAAGCATATTTAGCATAATTCTTTGACTTGGTTTTTATCAGACCTTTATTGCATTTTATTTATTTATTATTTTTTTTTTTTTAGGATGAAACGAATTTTAATGTTATTGGATTTTTAACTTAGGACATCTTAAAGATAAATGAGATCAAAATTTCAGAATCACCCTCAATGCTCTCCCCAAATAAGAAGCTGGTAGATATTTTGGAGAGACAGGCACATTCCTACAATTAAAAAGTGAGGATGAAAACTTTTGTCTGCTGATGAGTCTCAGAAATGAAGCTGGTGTATCTGGCAAGATGTGTGTGGGAGGGAGCCAGAGACAGCTCCAAGATATCTCATCAAGGGGGTTCTGACAAGACTTTATTGCATTTTAAATTTTCAAACAGCATTAAAGAAGAGCATGAAATTCATTTTTTTTTCTTGTTTATCTAAATAGTACATGAGTTTTTAAAGCCTAAGAAACACTGAGCTAAATCCTTAAGAGCCAGGCCCACATTTTATTTATTTCTGTAGTCCCAGCACAGGATCAGGCACAAAGTGTGAGTAAATGTTTGCTCAATGAATTAATATGCCCCAAGTCATGATGCCAAATGCTCTGGAATTAAAACATTGAAAGAACAGAGCAGGGTCTAAGCACCAAACAAAGCTTTTTTTCTTTCTTTCTATCTTTCCTCCTAGCCTACCCTATTCTGTCCTCCCCAGTTAGAGAAAGAGAGAGAGAGAGAGAGAGAGAGAGAGAGAGAGAGAGAGAATTGCCCTTGTGCCAGGATACTATTAAAAGGATTAATTTAGGGACTGGTGTTTGGATTGTCACATCCAATCACTACCCACAGATCTACAGTTTCCCAAATCAGGCTCATGCAAAGAGGAATCAATTGCAAGGACACAGAGGGTCTGAACAGGCATACTAATGGCCTCCTGAGGTGCCAGCGGCCAGCTCTGACACTCCCATAAATTATCTGCCTTTTGATTTTACCTGTAGCTGTGGGGCATAAGGCACAATTTTGAACATATCAAAACAATCCCTCTAACCCAAAGCTCCCCAAGGAATGTCTCCTAAGAAGAAAAGGCTAAAAACAACCTAAAGGGAATCTGTGTCCCAACAGGTCTGGTCGTAGCAGTCATCAATCAAAACCCAACAGAACCAAGTAGATAAAGTGGGCCCAAATCAAGCCCAACAAATCCAGACAAGGCATGCCTTAGACTGCAGTTCTGCAATGACTACGCATCTCTCTCAAGAGAAGAGAAATCACAGCAATAAACTAACTCAATTTCATCTGAAGGCAAATCTACACTAGCTCTGACAGGCCCTCCCAACATGACCTCAGGCAACTGATTTAACCTTCCTGGGCCTCAGTTTCCTCACAGGGATAGCAAGGACAAGAATGCAGACCACCTGACCCACTTTTCAGCGTTGGTGAAAAGTAATAAAAAACATTAGAGAAGCACTTTTCAAAGATATAGGGTCACATGAGTGGCAACACCAATAAATGACTCCAGACAGACAGGGAGGAATGACTGATCACACTTTGGTGAATTTCTACTGGGAAGCTGCTCACTGAATTCACATTACTGATGGTGCTGGGACTAAGGTCCACCCTGACAAAAATTCTGGGATTCTGAATGGATGGAACTTCTGGAATTGGAAAATAATGGAAAATTTTCCTTTATGAAGAGTGGTGCCTTCTTTTACTTGTTAATTCCTCCTGTCTGCTGGCTACCACTAACTACCAGGGTCTATGTTTCTATCATATGGATACAAAGACAACTGTGAGGACCCTAAACACAGTAAGTCAAAGGGCAAGTCACTCAACTATTGGCTGCTTTTTAAAAAATTATTATGCAAAATATTAGTAATAATAAAAGTTATCAAGACACTGTTCTAAGAGCTTTACTTACATTACCATTATTAAATCCTTTAATCAACCCTATCAAGTCCCATTATCTCCATTTTACAGATAGCAAAGAGAAGCTCAAAGAGGTAAGTAACTTGCTCAACGTCACATAAACAGTCACATAAACACTGTTGTCAGAAACCTGTAAGCATCCCTCCAGCAATGCTACCTGGGGCTTGTAGGAAGAAGAGATAAAGGGAAAAAACAGACACAGTACTATTGTATGGACATTCAACAAATACAGGAGTTTATTTGGGTCCTGCAGCTAACATAATATGTGAATTGAGAGATTTTTTCAAAACTGGGAAAGGTCACTAGTCTGCTACAAGCAAGGAAAGGAGAGACTGAATAGAACATAGAGGCAGTCCCCGAGTTACAAACATCCCACTTATGTACAACTAACACTTCTTAATGGAGATCATTACAGTAAGTCCCCAAGTTACAAACATCTGACTGATGTTGGATTCGCACTTACGAATGGAGGCTATTATAAGTAAAAAGTAAACATATCTGTTCCAACTTACATACAAATTCAACTTAAGAATCGACAGAACCTATCTTGTTCATAATCTTGGGACTGATTGTAAATAGAATGAGGACAATACCCTGGAAAGCTTAGGAAAATGAGTTATCCCATTTTCAAGAAGTTCAAAATAATGGACATTAAGCTATGAGCCCTAGAACCAAGGTCCCTTCCAGGGCTCCATTTTTATTCTATACTCCCTTCATTAGAATATACCGGTACTTCCCAAAATTTTTTAATTCACTCTGTACCAACTTTCCCTCCCTCCATCATTTCCAGGCTGTAAAACAGGAGCTGGTATCTCCAAAAGATTCTTTGATAGACATCCTACAAGCTCTAGCAGATGGCCGGGAAGTTAGTAAAGAGAACCAATACACACATATATGCAAAGAGCAGTTACACTCAATTTTAAGGGCCAAAATAGTGCCACAAAATGCTATGCATAAAACTGCCACAGCTTCCTGACTGGTCTTGCTTCCTTTTTTTTTTTTTTTAAATTAATTTTTTTTTTAATTGTTGGAGATTCGTTGAGGGCACGAGAAACCAGGTTACACTGATTGCATTTGTTAGGTAAAGTCCCTCTTACAATCACACTGGTCTTGCTTTCAATACTGTCTATCCCCTTTAATCTATTCTTCACACTGAATTAGAACAAACTTTCTAAAACACAAATCTAACGTCAATCTAGTTTCAAACCTTTTAATGGCTTCTTACTATTCTTAAATCTGATCCAGGGGTGAACAAACTATGATCCATGGGCAAAATCCATTTGCCACCTGATTTTTATAAATAAAGTTTAATTGGAAAACATCCATGCTGGTTCATTTTCATATCATCTATGGCTGATTTCATGCATAACCACAGAGTAACTGTGATAGAGGCTCAGGAAGCCTAAATATTTACTATATTGTCCCTTACAGAGAGTTTGCAGACCCTTAATCTTTCTTCTTTCTTTTTTTTTTTTTTTTTTGACACAGAGCCTCAAGCTGTCCCCTTGAGTAGAATGCCTGGCATCACAGCTCACAGCAACCTCAAACTCCTGGGCTCAAGCGATTCTCCTGCCTCCGCCTCCCAGGTAGCTGGGACTACAGGCGCCTGCCACAACACCCGGATATTTTTTGGTTGCAGCTGTCATTGTTTTGGAGGGCCAGGGCTGGATTCGAACCCACCAGCTCAGGTGTGTGTGCCTGGCACCTTAGCTGCTTGAGCCACAAGGACCAAGCCCCTTCATCTGTTATCTACTCACCGCCCCCCAAACAGATGTAATCCTAAGAGTTTATAAAATTCTGGTCTCTGCTTACCTTTCCTGCTTCAACTCTCCATATTCTCCTGTCCCATACCCACTAAGCACTCTATTTCTCAAATTCAAGGAAGTTTGGACACTTGGTCCCTCATGTCTTCATCTAATTCTAGGTGAAGAGGTTATTTCCTCTGAGAGGCTTCTCCTACATCCGCAAGTCTGGGCTAGTGACCCCTGTGAGTACTCCCAAAGCACCTACATAGTTCCCTCACTATGGCACTCTCAGAGGATATCATACCTGCCTTTTTATTATCTGTCTCTCTTATAAATACAAGAATGAATACAATATGAATCTCTCTTGGGTGTCAGGGACAGTGGCTATCTTGTTCACCACCACAATCCCAGGAACCATCAAAGTGTTTGGCCCTTAGTTACTGAACAAACAGCTTCCAAGTCTCTGGATATCTATCAGCAGAGTTGATCTCTTTAGCTAATCACAATCCCTGTAAAATGGAGATAGGTTGAGATTAACTATCCATCCAAAGGTGACAGCCCAAATTAAATCAAGAGCCCAAAGGCCTTGGTCAAATATACTATCAAAAGCCAAATAAATGTGTTTCTTCCTATTGTTTTAAGATGTATATTTCTCAGGGTAAAGAACTATTCTGGCTCTACGCAACCATCCTAAACCTAAAGTGGCTGCTTATGAGATGACCATAAAGAAATCATGACAGAACTTCAGAGCCTGCTTCCCCCACTTCCAACTCTCACCACTTCACAGACTTTAGGTAAGTTTCAATATGCTTTGAGCATGCTGAGCATTGTTGCTTTATCACAAGAAATTACAGAAAAATACAATGTACACCATCCCCCACCCTCTACCCTCCAAGTCCAAATACTTAGAAGTCAAACCAAACTTGACCATGCAAGAGGATTCTCACCTCTTCTTACTTCGAAGATGCCAAGACTGGCTGCTGGGGATGCTGAAGGTTCTGTGAGAGCTGGAATGCCCCAATGCTGTGGATAAATACACATCTCTGCAACAAGTCTATTTCAACACAAAGGATCAAAACCACATTAAGGATCATACTACATTTCAAACACCTAAACTCAAACGCTGGGATAACAGGTCTATCTATGTAGAAAGACAGTGCCCCTACAGAGATTTCAGAAGCTATTAGTGTTATATTTGTTTTGTAATTATTTTCATGTTCTCTAGTAGTATACTTTTCCTCCTAAAGAGGCTTACCTCCTAGAAACACTAAACATTTACCATATCTGAGCCAGGACTGAGAAAGATAGTCATAAAGTGGTAGCTCTCTGGATGAGTTCAGAATCCTAGTCTGGTCAAGGAAGAAAACACTGGTAAGGTCTACAATATTCAGAACTCTGGAATTAAGGCTGGACCAGGACTCATAGAGGGGTTGGCTCCCACAAAACCACAGGCCATATTGCAAATGGCCACACGGACAGAGAAATACTTTCAGGATACTTCCAAATCTGCCTCAAGTTCTAAAAAATGTTACGGTGACCTAAAGTCAAAACATCAATGGATATGTACCATATTTATCAACTAATTTAGATATTCCAAAGGATTAGAAATTGCAGACATACCCTTGTAAGCTAGTGATGCTCTCTGCACAAAGAAACACCTAGGATTAGAACCAATATATTCCTGTCTAACATTCTACACATTTAAGACTTTATTCAACTCAGATCCCCTGGGAAAAGGCCACTCACCAATTTACAACACAAAGAAAATACATTTCAAAATGAAAGGGAATAAAAGCACTTTTATTTGGAAATTTCAAGTTGGAAGGAGAGCTCTTAGCCAAGCTCTATGACCTAGCTAGCTGATTATTTACAGGATCTTTGGGCAGGAATTGTTAATGAGCTTTTAATTTGGAGTGCTTAAGTTGCCAAAGTGCTCTGAGCTCCAACGAAGCACCAAGAATCCATAAGGAAACCTTATCAATCACTTCCCAGCAGCCCTTCCCCCACCCCGCACCTCCTAATGAAAGGCAGCCAAGTGGTTTTCTAACCGAGATCACAGACACACATTAGTGAGTCACACTCCAAGTCCCTGTTTATAAATTGGCTTTTAAATGGTGGGGGATTCAAGTATAATATACTTAAGCTTTAAGCATGAACCCACTAAAACAATCATGCTGTGTATGATAAAGTCAGAATAAAGCAGAATTTGATGAAGCCAATTTCTGGAAGAAACTCTACAATCGAAATCATTCAGCCAATCACAACTATAGTTCAAAGACTATAGTCTTTAGCCAATGAGATTCGTGTTTTATGCCCTTCAGCTGGGAGACTGATGAAACATCAGACGAGTAAACGCCACTAAGGTAGGCAGAGATCTCCAGCAGAGGCAATGATGTCACTATTAGTGGCAAAATCCATCCCTGAGGACAAAATCCAAAACCCTATTGAGGGGGCCTCACAGCCAGCACTTTCCAAGTCAACAAGAAGCATTTCATTTTTAAAGAAATCACAGTCAAGCCTCAATCCAAGTTCATGCTTTTTTCTGTTTGTTTGTTTTAAGAAAACACTTGTTGCTGGACCATTTGCAGGAAAGGCAAACATAAAGCTAGCCAAGTTAGGACCCTTATTCACTCTTTCCATCACTACTACCACTGCTTCAGATTTACAAAGAGATAAACTGCTAACCTTGAGTGTGTGCGTCTGTTTTGGGGAGGGGGGGAAATGGGTGCTCTATCTACATTTTCTTGCTGTTTTTAACCTCTCGGTCAAACCTCTCTTCTTCTTCTCTAGTAGTCCCACTTACAAAGTCAGCCCCCTTAATCAATTCACCCGATTTATCTCCAAAAGCCCTGCCCCTCTCCCCCTCCACCAGCACATTACTCAGTAGATCATGCATCCAGGGTGAACACATGGGCCAGCACCCACGCCACACAAACCGTGCGCACCGCGACCCTCACCCTGCAAGCATTAAGCAGGGCCCAATCTGGGGGCCACTCAGCATAACCCACCCCAGGGTGTTGCCCCCAACTCGGGCCCATCCAAGTCCAGGGAAGCGTAAGGGGAGGGGCAGGGGGCCAGGAGACCAGCCCGCCATCCCAGGGCCGCCCCTGCCCTCCGTCAGCTGCAGGGGAGGCTGTTGCCATGGCAACGCCCCCTCCTCGGGGCCAGCGCGGCAGGCTCCCTCCAGGTGCAGGCCCCGACGTCTCCCTCGGCCTCAGAAGGCGCTCAGTGCAGTTGACGGCGGCGGGCGCGGCCCGCACCAACTGCCGCGACGGCTAGGCAGAGGCAGGGCCAGCTCCGCCCGTTCCCCACCGCCCGTTCCCGGCCGCCTCAAGAGCGGCAGCCAGCACCACGAGTCCACAACACACCGACTCACCTCCGCGCACTCTGACCCCGACCGACGCAAACGACCGGCGGGCTCGCTGGCCAACCGCTGGGCCCGCCGGAGGCCCCTTTGACCAATAGGCTGTGGTGGGGCGGGGTTTCTTGGCTCCAAATGCTTGCTCTCCCGCCGACATGCGCGCTAGGGAGTGTCAAGATGGTGACTCCCGTCTGCCGGCTTTATGGGACTTGTAGTTCTCAGCCTGAATGTCCTCAGAAGAGAAGGAGGAGCGGAAGGCACTTCCGAGTTGTGAAAGGAATTTTTTTTAAAAACTAAAACTTTCTAAAGCCTAGAGCGACCCAGATACACCCCCCTTCCTTTTCCCACCTCTGATATACCCATCAGGTGAATATAGGCGCATAAGGTGACAGATTCTATTTAGATCATACGTTCTCGTGATTCGTTCATTCAACAAGTAATTATCATCATCTCTCTGATGTGGGCCGAGGGAAGACCTGAGAAGAGGCGGGATTCAGGCTAAAAAGGAAATGCTTAGACTTCAGAAGGGTCTTTCTAAGGAAGCAGGAACTGACTTGTTCAGATCCATTCAGAGGAAACTTTAGGTTTAGAAGGATTCTGGCCACAGCTCTGGTAAGCTTCCTCAGTTGGTCTTTCCAGTCAGGTGGAGAGAACTCGAACCAAAGACAGAGATGTGTTTTTTCATCTTGGTTATGCCTCTCTAGGAAGTCATGGGTACGAGTTTGTGAGCTGGAAAACTCCAGCCTTGGCCAAGCCAGTGATGGCTTTAACAGCTTCCCAAACAGTCAGGACCCATCTTCTGGGCCCACTTTCAGTTACCAAGCCCCTCTGTGTGCCATCTGCATGTTTTCACTTAAGACATTTGGGAGCCCTACCACCTCTGAGATCTGACCTTAAAACAATGGCTCCCACCTAAATTTGCAAGTCCCTGGTAGTCTCCATTATCAGAAAATGCCTCCTTAGGGGCGGCGCCTGTGGCTCAGTGAGTAGGGCGAGGGTGGCGGGTTCAAACCCAGCCCCGGGCAAACTGCAACAAAAAAATAGCCGGGCGTTGTGGCGGGCGCCTGTAGTCCCAGCTGCTCGGGAGGCTGAGGCAGGAGAATCGCGTAAGCCCAAGAGCTGGAGTTGCTGTGAGTCCTGTGACGTGATGGCACTCTACGGAGGGCAGTAAAGTGAGACTCCGTCTGTACAAAAAAAAAAAGAAAGAAAGAAAATGCCTCCTTAATCCCACCCACATGATAGGTTAGGCGATTCAACTACATATCTACAGCATTTATCACACTGTTTTTTAATTGTGTGTTTCTTTGTTTTCGCTTCCCTAGGCCTGTAAGCTCCTTTAGAAAAAGCATTATTTCCATATTATTCATGCTACATTAGTATTATCCAGCACAATACCCAGCATAAAGCAGACCTGCAATAAATATTCGTGAACAAATGAGAGAACAAACAGTAACAAGGGCAGACTTATTATCCTAAGGTAACTACAGTGGAGGCACATCTGCCTATCCCCTGATTCTTGGAGCTAGAACTGGGTCTTCCTCCTTCTCTTGCCTAGTCATAAACCCCAGTTGATCAATCAGTCTGCGTAGTTCCTCTCTTAAGTGTCAGGTACTGTTTCTGTTGCTGAGGATCCAGTGATGAACAAGACACACAAAACCTGGACTTTCAAAGAGCGTTTAAATTTGACAGCAAACGGGAGCAGAAGAATATACAATAAATTATTAAGTAAGTAAATATAGATATAAGACAAATAAGAGGCAAGGAGATAACTTTGTTATATCCTGAGTTCTGGTCTGAGAATAGGGCATAGCCAACCTTCTTGGCCATAAGAATTAAGTAAATCTATACATCTGTATTAAAGGCTTTATTTAATGTCCAGCCCACAAATCCTCCATGGAGCCTTCCCCAAAATGTGCTCTTTCCTCCTTGGCACTCTAGTGCTCAACTGTACAGCTTCTAGACTACACTCAACTGTAAGATCTTTTTGCAGAAAGATCTCACAAAATACATTCAAATAATAGAACAGTTTAAGAATTCAGTATACACTTCGTGCCTTACACTGCAGCCTAACCCTCTAGCTGATTCCCTAGAAAACAGAACATTAGGCAAAGCTTATATGCTCAGACTTAGTTTGGGAGAATACTCCCAGGGCATCAAGAGTAAGTGAAGCAAGGTACATTGGTGCACACCTATAGTCCCAGATACTGAGAAGGTGGGAGGTTGAGACAGGAGGACAACAGGAGTTTAAGGCCAGCCTGGGCAACATAGTCCCTATCTCTTAAAAATAAATAAATAATACTTAAAAAGTGAGCAGGAAAAGAAAGTGACAGAGAGAAGGAGGGAACAAAATTATAAGGCAGTTTATTACCAAGAAATTGGCCAGAGCCTCAGGGAAGATAGAGTTAGTTGCTCTGTCATGCAGGATGTATTCTAGACAGATCCTGTACAATCATCATGTCTCAGTTGAAAAGCTCAGTGATTCATCTGAGACTAGAAATGATGAGAGGAGTCAAAGTCTCTGATTTGGTCAGACTGGGTCCACTGCAGTCATACCATAGTGAGCACATTAGAGACTATATCAAAACCTAGCCCTCATCTCAGGGGAGACTAAAATAACCAGATGTGTTAGTAAACGAGGTAGCAGTGCAGCTGAGTTGTCCAATAAACAAACAGCCAATGCCCAAAGTGGAGACCTGGACAGGACAAGGGGATATGAATCTTGGGAGGCAGATGACCTGCTGAGTCCAGAGCACACACAGACCACCCTGGACAGACTCGGTGGCTGAGTTAAATGATGAAGTTAACATGAATAGAAACCAAAGAGAAGACCAATTTGGGTATTCTGCAACCCTGTCAAACCACCAGGGAAAATCAGCAAGGTAGCCATCAAAGCTAGGACTCTAACCAAGCATGGCAGCCCCCAAGCTTGGCACAGCCCCCAAACTTGGCACAGCCCAGCCTGGCTCTGAAACCACTTTTATCTGTGAACTGGGAAAACAGATCCTGCCATCTTAGTCCCTATGAACTATGTAAGACAGCCTAGGGAAGTTACAGCATAGGGAAGGAGTGTGGGCTCAGGAGGAGCCTCGCAGATTTGAGTTCTTGCTCCATCTGTGACCTTAGGCCAATCACATACCTCCCTGAGGTTTGGTTTCTTCATCTCTATAGTGAAGTTAATACTATTACCTACCTGTTATTAGAATTAATATCCAACTGCTTGGCATAGTACCTGGAATAAAGAGTTCAGTAAATAGTGGCTTTTACTATTATTCTCACCTTTACTCTATCCCTCTCTCTAACGCCTCTTCCCACCTCCTCATCCCCCCCTCGTCAACCCCCCAGCCATCTTCTGTTACTTGAGGAGCAGAGAGGACTGGACTTGGCCATGCCTTCTTCTCCCTGTTCTCCCCAGGGCTGCTCCCACGAGCCTGAGCCATTCATCTCCCTGGTGACCTGAATCTGAACTAAGAGACAGATGAGGGGTGACTGAGGCCAGGGTGGTAATGTGCTCCCTTATCTTTGTGCCCCTCACTGGGGCCTAGTTAATTTTCCCTTTGATTTTAATATAGATTTATTGAAAGTTTCAGTTATCAAAACAAACTGCAGCAGCAAATTGGTGTTCTTTGCAGGCCTACAAGTGCCTATAAAGCTGCCATGCTACAGAACAAATGGCGCTCTCCGGGAGGTCAGTCATGGCAACAGAAAGTCCCTGGGGACACACATACTGCAGTTTAATATTTTTCTTATTAGCCTTTTTCTTCTTGGCTATCTAAGCCTCCCCCTTAAATCGGAAATCAAATGGAACCACCTGCCCAGGGAGGCTCTCTTCCCGAAGCTGCTCCACTCTCTGCCTACTCTCTGGTCCTCTCTAGTCCTAGTGTCCTCATCTCAAATTCTCTGGCTTCCCCTTGCCTTGCCCACTAGCCCAGAGACAGTTGTGACATGCCCCAAATGTGTGATTCACAAATGTCATGAATCCCACACTTCTGTCCCAACTGTACAAGGTCTTGCTTAAGCTGTCCAGCCTCGAGTCAGAGGCAAAGCATCCCTGGAAAAGATGGGGGCTTTGTGTTTCTTTCAGATCTGGAGCTCACAAGGAAGAAATCAGCTAAGTTTGAAAGCAAGGGAGTTGCTTTCAAAAGGGTAGACAATCCTGTGAGGATCTATTGACCTCAACAGAGATAGAAAGGAATGATGACCCTACAGAGTGGACAGGTTCTCCTTCCAGCCCAAGAATTGTCTGATTTCATTCTCCTATCCCCACCGCCACCCCTTATATGGCCTCTTCTCTCAGTCCCAGCTTGATTTTTGAGAGCCTCCACTCTCTGCCCTAATCTGCCTCTCTCAGTACCAGCCAGATTTCCTGCCTCTAGTGGCCCAGAGGATCCCATAGCTAGAACGGTTCCCTACCACCACTAGGCTCTGGAATCAGTTCCATGTCCCAGTAACCTCGGGAGCACCATCATCTTCCCTCAGTCTGATATGCAGCTGGGTTACCTCTGTGTGCCACATCTCAATTCCCAACTTCCTCTCCTTGCTCAGATGCTAGTCTTAAATGCCCCTACTTACACTCAGTTCTTACAGTACCATGACAGCCTAAGAGCACAGCACTCTCTTGCAAGGAAAGAAAAGGACTCCCTCCATACTCCATTCAGGGGCATCAGAGTTTTATGGAGACCCACAGCAGGATTATTTGGGCTCTTAAATGTATCTGAGACATCTCTTTCCATTTCTTCAAACAGCTCTTTCTTCCCACTGTGTGCACATCTACTACCACCAGTGTAGCCAAGGTAGGGTGACTTTATTTAAGAGCCATCATGCTGAACCAGAAGCATGATCCCTCTTCGACCTTTAATTCAAATGTGGAAGCTGGCTCACTGCCAAACACCTCTCTCCTCTACCATTAGGACTTTCTCTAGAGTTCTTCTGGCCTTTCCAGAAAAATGGTGTCCATTAGTTTATCCACACACTTCTACTCTAGTCATGCTGATACATACCTGACCCAGTTATGAGCTTGGCTCAAATTTATTTTTCCCTGAGAGGCTTTTCAGATCCCATGTAAATTGGTGGCTTCAAATAGGTATTTGGGTCAGAAGATGTTACCTAACTCCCTACACTGCATGTAGGCAAGTATCAGTTCTAAACCCATTACACTACTTTTTCCCTCCAGGATTTAGTGAATAAGCCCCTTTTATTGCCTGCCAGACTAGCAGGGCCTCATCATTACACTGGATCCCTTGTGGTTTCATAGTTCCTCCTTCCTGGTCCCAATTTGGTAATTAAATCCTCTACACTTCAGCCAACCTTCCAGCCTTATTTTCTAGTATTTCTTTTAACTCCTTTCTTCTAGGTCAAAGGGACTAATTGCTACTCATCAAGGCATGTTACACTTTTCTACCTCTAAGCCTTTGGTGATGTTGTTCTTTCAACTGGGAGTGCCTCTCCCATTCCCATGTCCACCTGTTGAACTTCTGGAGAACCGTGCCCCTCTCCAGAAATCATTTCCTAATTCCCTGAGTGGGTGTTTTCTCCCCTCTTCAAAAGCTCCAGGCCATACCTGCGCATTCTGCCCTACAGAGCACTCACTAATCCACAGGAAAGGGGCTTGATGAAAGGTCTTAATGTCTAAACAGTGCCTGACCACAGCCTCCAGAACCTCAGGACATCTCCAGCAGCTTCAGCACAGGCCTAAGAGCTTGAGCCTATCCTTTTCCAAGTGTATACTTTTTCAAGATTCAGCAAACATGTTTGGAATACCTACTTTGTGCAAGGCTTCATGAAAGTACAGGACAGGAACATGAACAATAGACACACAATCCCTGCCCTCATTGAGCTTACATTCTAACAAAGGAGATACACTGGTAAAGAAATAACTGTTATTTGGAATGATAACTGTGAATGTGAGAGTTTGAAGATAAGTCCTCTATCACAGCCTGAAAAAACTTCCAAGAACAAGGGACATTTAAGTCAACTCTTTTTTTTTTTTTTATACAGAGTCTTACTATGTCGCCCGCGGAAGCTTGCCATGACATCACAGTTCACAGCAACCTCAAATTCTTGGGCTTAAGCAGTTCTCTTCCCTTAGCCTCCCAAGTAGCTGGGACTACAGGCATCCACCACAACCCCCAGCTATTTTTTTGGTTGTAGTTGTCATTGTTGTTTGACAGGCCCAGGCTGGGTTCAAACCCGCCAGCTATGGTGTATATGGCTGGCACCCTAGCCCATTGAGCCATGGGCGCTGAACCAACTCTACTGTTAATATATTTGACATGTACACTTGCAATATACACAGTAGGCGAGGTCCCACTGATTACCCTCCCTCCACCCATCTCTCCCCCACCCCTTAAGTCTTAAGAGCTGAGTAGTAATTTCCCAGACCAAGAAAGAGAGAAGAAAGGATTGTAGAGGGGAAGGCATTCCAGGCAAAGAGAATGACCTGACCAAAGGCATTAGACAAAGAAATGGCCCATGTGGGATAGAAAGAAACTTAGTATGATTAGAGTAGAAAAGTGTGGCAAAGGGAGTAATAAAAGAGAAATTTGATGATGTGGGAAGAGTTGATTCTACATCATCTTATGGGCCTTCTTAAGGTGTTTGTACTTGATCTTGAGGGTAATAGAGGACTACTGTAAGGAATAATGCAGACAGTGACTAGGCCAGCTCTGTGTTAAAGCCGGGCTTCTCAAACTTTAATGTACATTCCAATTATCTAGGGGCTCTTGTTAAAATGCAAATTGTGATTATGTGGGTCTGGGAAAGGCCCCAATTCTGCATTTCTACCAAGTTCCCTGTGAGACTGATGCTGCCCCTCCTCAGACAACTCCTTGAAAAGCAAGTTTTCAGGTAGTGCTGTCTCTCTGGCACACCTTCCCAAACACAGACACTCACATTAGTGGCAGAGCATTTTTCATTCTGCTGAGTCTGATGCAAGACTGCTATGACTCTTCACTTTTTTTTAGCATCTATATTTTACAATAGAAACTGTTTATTGGACATCTAGCAAAGTATCAGGTAAGGGGTGAGAGTTGAACAGCCAGGGAAAGATAAAAAACAAGACATTTTCCTCCCCAAAAGTGTTTGGTGTCATTACATCTCCGAAAGGGCAGCTTTCCCTGAGCTGCCCTCTGCCAGACTTGCCATAAACATGCTAAATGAGGCCTGTCTCAGCGGTGGTCCCTGGGGTCCCACCACTTCTGCAGCCCCATCCAGAGATGAGCCTGTTTATCCCTAACTGTTGTCTCTGACCTCTAAATCAATTCTCTACCTGATACAAAACCTCAGTCCTCCCCTACCCACCTCTTGATTCCAGTTTCAATTTATGAAACTGGAGTCAGCAAACAATAACAGTGGTTACAAGTACAGGCTCAGACTGCCTGAGATTCATAGCCCAACACCATTACCTGTTAGTTGAGTGACCTTGGGCAAGTGGTTGACTTCTCTAAGCTTCAGTTTTCACATCTGTAAATGGGGGGTAATACTCAGGCCTGTATGGTGGGCTGTTGTGAGATTAGCTGTGGTAGTGCACATAAAGCACAGCCCTTGAAACATGCAGGAAGTACCAACAACTCTTACCCATTGTTATAAATACTAAAATCTGTGTGCATAGAAGCTTATCAAAGTCTTTGGAGAGCCTGTTGTCCCTTATACACCTATGGCTTTTCTTTTTTTTGTTGAGACAGAGTCTCACTATGTCGCCCTCGATGAAAAGCCATGGTGTCACAGCTCAACCTCAAACTCTTGGGCTTAAGTGATTCTGTTGCCTCAGCCTCCCAGGTAGCTGGGACTACAGGTGTCTGACAACACAGGGCTATTTTTTTGTTGTAGTTGTGACTGTTGTTTAGCAGGCCCAGGCCAGGTTCAAACCTGCCAGCCCCAGCGCATGTGACCAGCACACTAACCACCGAGCTACAGGCACTGAGCCTATGGCTTTTCTTATTTGGGTCATATTCTGCCTGATGCTGAGGGTAGAGGGTAGGGGGCAGAACACAGCCACAGATGTTTAAGGCAAAGAAGCCTTTTGGGGAGATGTTTAAGGCTGGATGAGGTAGCCTTCAGTGAGTTCCTGTGAGCCACCAAGGCTGAGGCTTCATGTAGGACAGGGGATGCTTTGCAGTTCCCCTCTCACCTCAACCCCATGCCTACAGTGTCCCCTCTGGCCAGGGTCACCCTGGCTGCCCCTCCTTACAGCTACAGTGAGAGGCAGCTTTAATCATTCATCTTAATGTCTCTATTAATGGGTTATGACCAGGAGGAGATAAGAAACAAGGTCTTTTAGTGTAAAAACACGGCTTCAGGGCTTGGTCCCAGGGCACTCCTCCTTGGCACTACTGCTGCTCTCAGGCAGCTGCTGTTGGAGGGAGACAGAAGTCCCAGACTGGGCAGGATGATTCTCCCCTGAGTTCTCTCTCTTCTCTTGGTCCTCTTGAGTGCCTGCCCAAAGCTTCTTCACAGAAAAGAGCAGTGACTTGGCATTTGGCAGCAGCCACGGGGGCCGCAAAGCTGTCATTGTGTCAAGCTTGCACTCTGGCTTGGGATCACTATCCTCATCACATTCTCACCACTCACCAGCAACATGTAGGTAGTTACAGCCTTAGCCACTGGGCCCTGGGTACAATAGATCTTGGCTGGAGTCTTGGCTCAGAGCCTATTTCTGGTTATAGGAAAAGCCAAGGAGGAGACCTACTAAACCCTCCTACAAGTCCTTATTGCTTATATTAGAAAAGGTTTGGGAGCCTGCAGTGGAGTCAGCCTGTGGCCAGACTCAGACCTGTGCTCTAGGGCAGTGGCTGCTTGCTCAAGGAGCCCAGTGCTTACTGACTCTCACCTACACCCACACTTGGACAGCAAAAGAGTCACCCTCTCACTTGAAAGATGAGCTGAGGTTCCTGGAGAACCAGAGTCCATTCCTGGAGAACCAGAGTCCAAAGATAATGACCCAGAACAAAGACCTAAGAGAGCTGTGTGCATAGGTTCACAGAGGCATGGAAAGCGTTCCCAGATACCTGCTCCTATATGTTAGCAATGTCATGGCTAGAACATGAGTCCATCAGCTAACTAGCATGGGAATATAAGAATGTGGAATACACAGAAGCAAAGGCACAGAAGGGAGAGGCAGGTCACCCAGCAAGGTGTGCCGACCACAGTCCTGCTCATCCTCAGGTCACTGACTTCTATTCCCTATGGCACTACTGCCTTCTCCCTGGTCCTGGCTTCTATTTCTGTGTCAAGACTCATCCTAACGATGATCGCTCACCTGCAGGATTCCCTGGGTGTTCTAGCACAGAGAAAGAGTTGAAGCTCTGGGGCCAGGCAGAACTGGACTCACATTCTGGCTCGACTTAAGCAAAGTGACCCTGGGCCAGTCCTTACTTCAGCTTCCCCTTTTGTTCCTCAGGGTCTTGAGGAGTGAATGTGACTACATAGATTCAACTTAGTGTAAGAGCTAGAACTTAGTGGAACTAGGGAAGGGAGTGGAGGAGAGAACTGGGAGTCTCAGTCCACTTCACACAGAGAAGGAAGCCTCTATACCTAGAATGCAAGGGCCTCCCGATCTTCCCTGCAGGCTATGGGTGGTGGGGCTCTGACCAAGAAGGGCTGTGAGTGCAGAGGGGCTGTGAAGGGAATGCTAGAGCAGCTGAGGGCAGCACAAAGTCAGAGTGAGTTAGCACTGGTCCCAGTGGCTACATGAGCAAGACAGGCTTTTACAGAGTTACCCAGGGAACAAGAAATACCAGCAAAGAAGTTGCCCCATTAATAAATAAGAAGATGGGAAATTAATGATGGTCTGAAAATGGCTGAGCTAATAAACTCGTTCTTTAAATCTGTCTTTAACAAGAAAAAATAAAGAAAAGAGATTTGCCCAATTAGGAGGCAATGAAGACATTGTAGAAATAGTACCTGACAAAATCACTCATGTAGGGGGTTGCTATATGAATACCCAATGGCCTTGACCCCCCAGAGACAGAAAAAAAGGGTACCAGCAGAGCAGTATCCCGCTTACAAGCAGGCTCGGGAGTGATGGGGAAGGAACGGAATGGGGAGACTCCAATTTGGGCTTTATTGATGCTTTTCCAGAGCTTGCTATAAGACAGGCTGGCTGCTCCACCAACTTACCATTGTCACCTGCAGAGGCTGGCAATGAGAGTGAGGAGTAGGGGGAGAGACAAAGGAGAGCCAGCATGAGGGTAGGTGGAGGGAAAGGAGGGGCTGGAGAGGAGGGGTCCCTGAAGGAAAGGAAAGAGAAGGGCCCTGCTCAGAACTACAAAATGTTAGACCTCTGACATATAGAAGGGGTCCTTCATAGAGAGTTTATGCCTAGAAAAAAAATATGAGAAGGGAATATGGAAATGAAAGAAAGATGACAAGAGGAAAGACCTGGGGTCTGAAGAGGAGAGAGCAAGGAACTACACTGAAGAAGAGAAATCAGAGTCAGTGTTTAGGCAGGGCCTAGGGAAGGAGTCAGCATGCAGGGTGAGGGAAAATGACCTGTCTGCTAAGTCCTGAACAAACCACATTGCTTGCTATCCTGACCTAGCCCAGTACCCCACTGAGACCTGGGTTGACCACCACGTGACCAGAATAGCAGCCTCAGCTCTTGAGGAAGAAGGTAAAGGAGCAGGAATGAGTCCCATAGCTCAGCGGTTAGAATGCTGCCCTTGCAGAGAATCGCCAAAGCCCAAGAGCTGGAGGTTGCTGCGAGCTGTAATGCCATGGCACTCTACCGAGGGCAACAAAATAAAACTCTGTCTCTAATTTAAAAAAAAAAAAAAAAAGAAGAAGAAGAAAAGACTGCTGCCCTTGCAAACCGGAGGCTGTAAGTTTAAGCCTCACCTGGTCCTGACCACCAAAAAAAAAAAAAAAGAAAAAAAAGAAGTGAGAATGCAGGTCCAGTCTAACTGCGGCCCCATCCCAACCGCTTGTACACAAACAAACCTAGGATGGGGGTCCTGGGGTCCCTTAGCCTACCCCATCTGTTTCCAGGCCAGTGCCCACAGTCACCTACAGCCCCTGGGTGCTACTCCAAGGCCTGTCCCCAAGTCTGGCTCCAAAATTCAATCCAAAGTGGCTGGGCTATAATAGCGCTGAAGTGGTCTGCATGGTGGGGGTGAGAAAGGGACAGCAGCCAGACCCTCATTAGAGGGATGTGAAGAGATGGCTCCTGGTCCTGATTTATCATCTTCAGAGCTGATCCAAGAGAGAGGGGTTAAGTAGCAAGTTAATGAAATCCACAGATGCTGCTAAATGGGGAAAGAGCTGGGAGCACCAAGGCAGGAGGGGACACCAGGCAGGAGGCAGGCAGCAAGTTGGCCACTACAGAAGGAGATTCATCTAGAAGAAGGATGACCAGCATATTCCAGCTGGGGAGGGAATTCCTGTCTTTGTCTCTGAAAGCCAGTTTTGGCAAGCCAGGGAGAGAGACACACAACCACGGCCCCGAGCCAGGGCTATCCCCAGTCAAACTTCACAGGCCCCTGCCCCAGTCCTAGTAGGCTTCATTGAACACTGGGCAGCCCCTGAGCCCCAAGACAAGGAAGTGAATCAAACCAGGCCTCTGCCGTCTGTTCCCCTAGACTGAAACAAGCAACTACAGTTCCTGGTGATAAGTGCTGTTGAGCCACACAAAGGAGGGAGCAATTAATTCTGACAGGGAAGGCCAGGGAGGTCAGAATGATATTAAAGCAAGGCTTGAAAAATAAGGATTTTAATAGGCAGAAAAGGAAAAAGGGGATTCTGGGCAGAAGGAACAGCATGAGCCAGCCAGGAAAGGCACCAGGGAAGCTAAAAGAGAGGAGCAGGTAGAGATGCCTGTTCAGGAGAGGTAAGGGGCCAGGGAAGCCAGCCAAGGACCAGAGGCAGGCAGAGCTACAGGTGCAGATCCTACAGGGGTCTGACTGTGCAGGAAAGCCGGACCGGGGGCAGCAGAATCCTCTCCAAAGAGCTATCTCTGTGTGCTGACTGCTTTGCTAATTCCAGCACCAGACAAAGGCCTCAATTATAGGATTGCCACAAGGATTAAAGAAAATCATCTGGCTAGGCACCTGTAATCCTAGCACTCTGGAAGGCTGAGGCAGGTGGATTGCTTGTGTTCAGGAGTTTGAGACCTGAGCAAGAGTGAGACCCCCGTCTCTACTAAAACTGAAAAACTAGCCGGGCATTGTGGCAAGCACCTGTAGTCCTGGCTACTCAGGAGGCTGAGGCATAGGATTACTGAAGCCCAAGAATTTGAGGTTGATGTGAACTATGATGCCAGGGCACACTACCGAGGACAACAAACTGAGACTCTGTCTCAAAAAGTAAAAATAAAAAATCATCCATGTACAGCATATAGCACAAGGCCTGGCACATGGTAAGTGCTGACTAAATGTAAATTATTATTATCGTGATTGTTAATATTCCCAGCCTGGGCCAGGCACAGTGGCTCATACCTACAGTTGCAGCACTTTGGGAGGCCAAAGTGGGAGGATCACTTGAGGCCAGGAGTTCAAGACAGCCTGGGCAATAGAGTGAGACCACATCTCTACAAAATAAAAAGTAAAAATTAGCTGAGCATGGTGGCATGTACCTGTAGTCCCAGCTACTCGGGAGGCTGAGACAGGAGGATCCCTTGAGCCCAGGAGTTCAAGGCTTCAGTGAGCTATGTTTATACCACTGCACTCTAGCTTGGAAAACAGAGCAAGACCTTGTCTCTAAAATAGGAAGGCAGGAAGGGTGGGAGGGAATATAGGAGGGCAGGAGGAAGACAAATTCTCAGACTGAACTGAGAAATCTGGCCCAGGGATCTGACTGCAGCTCCAGATGCACCCAGGGAATAGCAGAGGATTGAGTAGACAAGTAGTTACTTAATAAGTAAAACTTGGGCCAAGAGGCAGAAAGTAATCAATAGCTCCAATGACGAGGGGGACAGGGTGCTCCTGAGTTATCGGGGACTAGAGAACTCTGAGAAGGGGAAGACTGACACATAGACTTATATCAAAGGAACTTCTTTGAAGACTGCACTGTCAACACCTCTGCCCAGGTCCCACAGGGGAAGCTCTTGAAAGCAGTGAAGGAGAGTAGTTTGCATCTTAAGGCCAAATGTCTGAATCTTATCCTTTCCCCAACCCTGGGCAGATGAATACTTCCTTTCCTACAAAGAGACCTCTCTTCTCTACTTAAATCTGACCAGCAACCTTCACCTTGTAGGAAAACTTTCCCTCAGGGAAGTGACAAGAGTATAGTCACAAGACATCCGTCTCAGTCCTTTTTGTATCATCTAGGTCAGCGGTTCTCAAACTGTGAATTGCAACCCACAGGAACTGTATTAAAGGGTCACAGCATTTAGGAAGGTTGAGAACCACTGATCTAGGTATTCAGTGAATGTTTGTCAGATAAAGGACTGAATAAACTAGTAAAAATTTGAAAGCTCTTGAGCATAGCACAGCACAGCCATAGCTAAAAAAGAATGTCTCCCCTCTTCTCCATCACATACACACAACTCTTTCCTCATCTTTCTTATGGCAGCTGTCAAGAAGAGAATAGATAAGTAATAGTGTGGTTATTTAAGGAATAGACAGACCTTAAAGTCAGGCAGTCTGACTTTGTTTCACTACTCAACAACTTCAAGCTCCTTAAGATGTTAGTTAACCTACATTTCAGTTTCCTCCTGTATAAAATGGGTCTAATAATAATAATACTTATGTTGGCTGGCCGAGGTGGCTCAGGTCTGTAATCCTAGCACTCTGGGAGGCTGAGGCAGGTGGATAGCTTGAGCTTATGGGTTCAAGAACAGCCTGAGCAAAAAGTGAGACCCTGTCTCTACTAAAAATAGAAAAACTGAGGCAGGACGATCGCTTGAGCCCAAGAGTTGGAGTTTGCTGTGAACTATGATGCCACAGCACTCTACCCAGGGTGACAGCTTGAGACTCTGTCTCAAAAAAAAATAATAATAATAATAGCCATGTCATAGATTTTGTGGATTTAATTAATAATACATGTAAAGGGCCTCAAATGTGCCTGGCACGCAGAAAGTATTAATAACTATAATACAGATAAATCAGGATTCAATAAAATCAAAACAGAAAGCATCTTAACTCTCTCTTCATCTCCATTGTATCCTTCCAAACCTTTGCTGTGGGTCTATCCACTCCTTGCCCCTGTGTGATTTTTGGTGCAGGTCCTTTAACCCTATTCTTTAATAAAAACTGGATTCTTAGGCCAGTGTGATAACTCATGCTTATAATCCCATCATTCTGGAAGGCCAAGAAACCAACAGGCAAGAAGAAAAGTCATCTGTCTTAGCAGAGATGATTGAGTTGATCATCAGGAGGCAGGAGGGCTGCTGTCACACAGTGGACAGAGGCAAGAGTGACCCAGTTGGTACTTGGGTATCTACTGTACTTCCTTCCTATTTAGACAACACATGGACAAATGTGACAACCCCAGTCTGAGAAGGGCAAGGTGGCGAGAGTCTCAGATTTAGCTACTAAGACCAACAAATTAGCAAAGGGCAAGGGGAATATAGAATTGTTAGCAGGAAAAGAGGACAGTGAGCGTAAGATGTGTCCCCAGACATGCTGCCATGGTGGGTGTGGTAGTTCATTCTGAAAACCCTCCTCTTCTAAATCTCTCCTGGGAAGAGAGGCCCACAAAAATCCTGAAGGAGGTACTCTTAGAACCTATACAAATAAGTAAATCCAAGTGGTACCAGGGGTAAATTGCAATAGATGCTGTGATCTGTTGCCTAGATCCACCTTCAGGAATATGCTTATTCCTCTGGTTTCTGGGATTGCTACCTGTAGACAGCCCTCAGCTGTTAGCCTTGCTGGGGGATTGCTACAGCTGTAGAAAAACTTCTTTGGCCAAGATCTTATCTCCTTCTAGGGGGAGTCCATACCCAGGGACTGATCAACCCTGGGATAGAAAGATCCAGCCTCCCTGAGTGCTAAGTTTATAGAATGTGAGCCACCTGCCCAGCCTCAAACAGACTTGTATTTGCAGTCATCGCTGGGGCCATTTCTTGCTGCTTATCTGTTTGCTAGCCTACTTTTCCAGCTGCATGGCCAGATACAAGGCCTTGATGACATCTGAAAGGAAGGGGTGGTGGTGCACATGAGTTTATGGGGGTCTGAGAGATCCCCATTCACTCAGGGCAGAGCAGCTGGAGAGGCCACCATTATTTACCTGCACCTTGTCTAGCCACACCCACCTCACAGACCTGAGAAGTACTTGGCTTACTGGGCCAGGGCAGATTCTGCTTTGTTCACAAAGGCCTCCAGGTCATAGTCCGGCTGCTTCGTCTCTGAGAGCTCAACCTAGCTTGGTTCTTGCTTTATAATCTCATCGAGCTCTTCCATGGCTCTCTCCAGTTCCTGATCAGAGTCATGGCTTCATTAAAGCTGGACATTTGGGAAGACTGTTCCTCCTCTTCCTTGGAGAAGTTGCTTGTCATCGAGGTTCCAATGGAGTAAGCTCTCATTTCTTCTGTTTCCAGTTGAGTTAGCTGCTCTCCATTGGGCACACTGTGAGGGCTCAGCTCCTTCACTCTGTCTGCATATCTCTCTGTGTTTAAAGTATATTCAGTGGAGCTTATGCCTTGTGAGATCACAGCAATCATAAAAGTCCATGAGTTCTCTCCAATAAATAAGTCTCTCAACACCTGTGTCAGCTTGCTCTCATGGAATAGGGTGTGAGCCTTGTTCTGTCCTAGGCCCTGATACACTTCTTCAGCACCAGGTGACTCCTCTTGATTTCTGCACCTTCTATGCAGGTCTGCTGGTCAGCATTGGAAGTGTCTTCACTACGTTCATTCCCTGCCACATCCACCAAAGAGAACTTGCCATGCATTTTTCCTTTGGCTCAAAGAAGATCCTGGAAGCAGGGATGGGAGTGGGAGGAGTTAGAGTTGGCAAACATTGGTCCAGAGGTTCTGCAGGCACTGCCTATGTCAATCATCTTGATGACATCTTCAGCAGAGTTAACCAGGTGCTCCTGCAGCCCCACCACCTACACCTGCTGCTTGCTATCCTCTATCACTCGCAGCGTGGTCAAACAGCTTCTCATTGTAGATCTTGAAGAATTGTCACATAAACTTCCAGGCCCCGCTTCCAGTAGTGGGGATGATTCTTCCACAGGAAGGTATCCTGGGAGACCATGGTATAGATCCATTTGGATGTGTTCTGGGCTTTCCCAGAGAGGTCTTCACCCATGGTGTGTGTCTTGCCACTTTCCATCTGGCCATGTGCAAAACAGGTTGCTTTTCTATCTTCAAATAGTGTCTTTATCAGTGGCCTTCCTGTGAACCTGTAGACAATTTCCTTTGAAGCCATACATTAAATGCAAAGTCAAAGCAGAACGCTTGGTTCTCCAGATACTTTGTTAAATCCACTTTGAATTTGAGTTTTTGTGCCAGGAGGTGACACTTGCTAGGAATGAAAATCACATCAATTTCTTTCTTGGCCAATTCTGCAGAAGGAAAATATTTCAGGGGGTGCCCCTGGACACAGAGGGCCCCTCAGCCAGTCCCAAGCCTGTTCCTGACTGAATGGGGTTTACCTTGCTTGTTCAGCAAGTATTTCTAACACAGACACATATCCTGTGCTCTTGGATAGGGTCATAGTAAGCGGATGACATTCCAAAGTAGCCTGAAATTCTTTAATCATTCGGGCAAATTCCCAGTTTGGAAAGCCGTTGCCATATCCCTGAGCTTGCTTTATTCTCATTTCAGAGTACTAGGCCCTCTTCTCTCTTCAAAATATGTGATTTCCACCAAACTCAATTCCCAGCATTCTCAGAAGAGCTGATTGGAATGGGATGCACTTGCTCTCCCTCACTGACCATTGTCAATGGTATTTCAGCCCCTTCAGAGCAGGAGGGCCTGACCTTCTTTTGGAGCAGGAATTTTGGAGTTGACTTGTCTGCATTTTTTTCTGCAGGAGTAGATTGTCCTTCAGGTATAAGGGAGAAGCTGTAAGAGCTCTTGGTTTATTGCAGCCACTTCATCAAAATCAATCTCTTTACCCTTTGTGGCACCTCCTTCTGTCCATTCCACTGTAACACAGGATTTCTCCAAGTTCATAGTCCTTACACTGGCACTGTGAATTAAACCATTACTGTGTTGGATCTTGATGGTGAGACCAGGAAATTGGCAGACCTGAGGCAACAAGTCTACAGGCATTTGGAGGGTTCACTGGGAAGAGAAACACGAAATGACAACAAAACCCGACCACTTTGCAAATTCTACCAAGGCCGCATAAACTGCCCCAGTTTAAGTCTGCATAGGGATTCTTGTCATAGACTGTTGAAGTTCAAATTTCAGTTCTGCCACCTAGCAACCATGTGACTTTAAGCAATCTCCTTAGCTTACCTAAGACTTACTCTTGCACCTGTAAATGAGACCACAAATGGTCCCAATGTCATACGAGTGTTGAATACATTATGTAAAAATACATAAAGTATCTTTCTCCATTCCCTGGTATACAGTGATGCCTCTAGGTAACTGTTATTTCTGAGACTTATGCTAATGGTGCTATAGGCCAAATACTGATCTGGAAGACAGAAGACTTGTCTGACCCTCAACTGAGTGAATCAGGGTCCAACTGTGTAGAAAGCGTCCTGAACATACACTGATTCTAAGACTTGCAGGGTCATGGTCAACTGGCTGAACCCACTGTGTTCCCTGTGCCCTCACCCACCAGGTCACAAGTTACCCGTAGTTTATGGGTCATCTCAGCACCGTTGCTGTTTCGACAAAGAAAGCCGACGTGAAGGGTGTACTCCCACCCAACCCTTTCTCCATCTGTAATAAATATATTAGTTGCTGGGCAAGCAGTCTGCTATACCCTCAATCTCCTGGACTGAGGAAGTGTCCAGTAAGAGTATGGGGGTAAGAAGGGAGAGAGAGGAGACAGCATTAACTTAGCCAAGGACTCAACAAGTTATAATTCAGTTTCTATCCATGTCAATATTAATGTATCTGTCATGGAGAGGCTGACTGTTCACCACCTCTAGGCACACAGGGATCAACAAGAAGTTTGCAACAGAGGCAGATGTCTGTGTATTCAGATGAACACAGACATGTATGAAGTTGGGGGGCTCATCAGGGCAAGGGCATGACTGAGCCCTATATGCTGTGCAAGCTGGCACACAGATTGGGACTGAGAGCAGAGAGAAAGTCTCTTCTTTGGGACTTACTTAACCAGGAAGGGCTCCTAATGGAGGAGGTTTGGGGAAGGAATGAGAGTGCCTCCCTTTGCTTGGGGTATGTCAAGGAGTCAGAGGAGAAGGAAGAGAGAAAGCAGAGAAAAGATGAAGTCCTTGCTGCAAGCTGAGCCCTCAGTAAACTTGGCAAGGAACCCGGAGAGAACCCTTTTCCACCAGTGCCCTGGTGGCCTACACTGAAGGTAGGGGCCTGAGCACATTGCCTTCAGGACTTTCTGGGACAAACAGGAATGGGTCTCCCAGTTCTCTCCAGGTGCTCCTGCTGTGACAAAGCCTACTCTACTTGCCTGCACAAAGAGCAACTCACAGCAAAGGCAAGTCTCCCTTTATTGTGCACAACACACCTGGTGGCTTTAAGGCATACTTGCCAAGGGAGAAGTTTTTATCCAGGAGACCAATTTTCTCTTTCCCCACTAATTCACCTCTTGAGTTTCCCCCAAGAAAATGGTGCCTCAGGCACCACCAGGGGGCACTAGGGCCTCTAAACACCAAGAGCCAAGGAAAATTAAATGCCCTGGCACAGAGGCACCCATTCCTCCAGCAAGACCTCAGCTCAGCAGCAGACCAGGGAAACTGTGTTGCTGGCTTATCTAATGAGAAACGAGAGGACTAGGCCAAAGAGCCCTATTTCTGTCCAGCCCTACACTACCTGCCATAAAATTAAATGATCACAATGAGTACATTAATTACCTGACATGAATGCTTTAACATAACAAAATTATTAGCCATTCTAGATTTAGTGTTTGTACAGCACTTTATATTTGCAAGGGCATTGCAATAACTTACACTGCTAAGGGTGCATTTCAGGCCCTAAATGACATCCTACAGGGTTTCTTCTGACCAGCCAGCTGTCAGGCCTCTGCCCACAGCTGATCCTCTTCCCTTCTTGTCTCCACTGACTGCTTTTCTTCTCTAGCTGCCGCCTTGAGTCTCGTTTTGGCCATTCCTTCATCTGTCCGCCAAATCTCTTTTGTTTTAGATATCCATGAGGCAATGTCTTCCCTTGTACCCACGTCACCTACACAGTCCTGCATTAGAATTAAGAAGGTTCAAGGGCAGCAGCCCTGCGAGGGACTAGCCTTGGTGCCCAGCAAGTCTCCCTCTTGTTCTGCTGGCTATACCTACAAGCAGGGACACACGCTGGGCTTTGTACATAGTAGGAACTCAGCATTTAGCTCATTCAAACCCCACAGGAATGAACTGTAAGTCCTGCCAAGTCACTAGCAGAGTGTCCACTGTACTCACACCAGAGCAAGCCCCAGGCCCTTGGGGAGCATGGTCCTGATTCAATTCCACTGTGTGGATTCAATTCCAAACTGGGTGCAATGTCATAGGAGACTTTCCTCGTAAATCTTGTTACAGTTGGCTTGGGTGTGAAATCTGCTTCCCAGGCAGAGAGATCAAAAGCCCAGTTGATGGATGTCTGTGTACCCAGCTCTCCTTGCTTGCTTTCATCTTCCTTCCAGAAAGAGGAGTAAACATTCAACTAGTGAGCACTGCAGGTGTTCCCATAAGGAGTGTAAAGGAATATCATTGAGAGCAGTCAAGACCACCAAGGAAGGTATCCATGAGGATTCCAAATACCTCAAGGAGGATCAAAATGAAGGCCATTTGCAGCAGCAGCAGTTCCAGAATTTCTAGGTGGAAGGGTTTGGGGGGCAGCAGCAAGTTGGCTGGAAGGCAGCTGTGTTGTATAGCTTGTGTGATATAGATCAAAGTTTCCCAGCATGCTTTTAGTCACACTTTATGAAACCTGAGAAATCATCAATTTTCTATATAAAGTTTATTATGGTGCTTAGTATAGTGGTGGAGAGCAGAACTCTGGAGCTGGGTTTCTTGGGTTCAACTGCCAGGTTCACCATTACCCGGCTGAGTGATTTCAGGCAAGGGCTTTAGCTTCTCAGTGACTCAGTTTTCCTCGTCTATGAAATGTGAATAACTGTAATATCTATCTCCAAAATGCTGTGAAGTTTAAATGAGTTAATCCATACAAAGTATTTAGCATATAGTAAGTGCTCATTCAAGACTAGCTACTGCAGTTTATTGGGAGAGACTTAGAGGCCTCAGAGATGGGTGTTTGGGAATAAATTTTCAAGTCCTTCAGAGTAAAGGAGATGGAAGAAGACTCAAGATTTAGGCGTAGAGGCTCAGCACCTGTAGCACAGTGGTTATAGCACCAGCCACATACACCATGGGTGGCGGGTTTGAACCCAGCCTGGCCAGCTAATCAACTGCAACAAAAAAATAGCAAATGGGCATTGTGGTGGGCACCTATAGTTCCAACTACTTGGGAGGCTGAGGCAAGAGAATCACTTAAACCTAAGAGTTGGAGGTTGCTGTGAGTTGTGACGCCACAGCACTCTGTGGAGGGTAACATAGTGAGACTCTGTCTCAAAAAAAAAATATATTTAGGCTTGGAGCAGTGTGTATGGTAGGGCATTTTGGAGATTCCTGGTATAAAGTCCAAAGAATTTCACCTCCAAAGGGGTCATAGAAGGAAAAGGGCTGAGTTCCAGTTGATCAAAGACCCTTAGTCTTTCAGTGTGCATTAAGTTAGGGTTGGGGCTGCCTGACACCCCTTTGAGTGGACTAAAGGTCGCCCTGAAGAATAGAGGGGAGAATGGCACATTCTCTTATTTTCTGAGCATAGTCTGGGGGTACCTGTTAAAAGAGATGAGGGCTTCTTACCCCCACATCCATTTAGGCCTACAGCTTCAGGCAGAGGCAGTGCTTTTCTGGGCCAGGACATGGCCCCCTCAGGCGGATCAGCAAGCTCTTGGGCTGGAGGACTGTCTTCCTCCCACCCTCTCTTTTGTCCTCTAAGATCTTGGCCTCCTAGAGACTTTGCAACAGTGGCCATACCAGGGAAGGAGACATCCAGGTCCCTGCCCCTGACCCAAATGAATAGAGGAAACCTGGCCTCTGGCTAGGTCCCAGTATGTCCCAGGCCCATGAGCTGGGGAGAATTGTGGCACCTACTCCCACATAGCCTTCTTCAGTGAAACAAGAGGCTCTCACAAAGTTCCCCTTGAAAACCTCTTCCATCAATAAGTGCATTTGAGAGTCTGTCTCTTCTTGTGCTGGCCACCAGGAAAATAAGAGAACAGACTCTTCTAGGTCCTAAAACATTAAAACCAAAATGAGCACCCTAAGCCCCCAGAGAACATGCACAGCCAAGTATGCATATATTTCTTTCTGGAAACAACATTTTGGGTAAGACTCTGGATTAAGAATTAGAAACCCAACTAGAAAACTTCTGACCTTGTTACTTGAGGCAATTCTGTAGTCTAGGAGTCTTTAAAGATGATTCCTTAGATCAGTAAGCAAATACTAGAACTATAATTTATATGAATTTTTAATGTTAAAAAAAATGGGTTTTACTGATATTTAACATACACATTGAGACAGGAACTCTCTCTTGGTAAGTCATTGGTCACCTGTCACGTAGGGGACATGATGCATGGATGATGAGGACTTCAAAAACAGTGGTGCAGTTTGACAGTAGTGCTTACGACATATTTCGGTTAATGTGTACCCAGTTAATTGATTTGTTGATTTTATTAACTAGTTTTAGCGAAACAGCTTCATGGAATAGGCAGATAGTTTTAAAAGATTCCTACAAAAGGCCGGAGAGGTGGCTCATTCCTATAATCCCAGCACTCTGGGAGGCCAATGCAGGTGGATTGCCTGAGCTCAGGAGTTCAGGATCAGCCTGAGCTAGCATGAGATCTTGTCTCTAAAAATAGCCAGGTGTTGTGGCAGGCACCTGTAGTCACAACTACTTGGGAGGCTGAGGCAAAAGAATCACTTGAGCCCAAGAGTTTGAGGTGGCTCTGAGCTATGGTGCCACTGCACTGTACCGAGGGTGACAGAGTGAGAGTCTGCACCCACAAAAATAAATAAATTAATAATTAAAAAGAGTCTTACAAAGAAAACTGACAAGAAAATAATTTTAAAAATCCAAACACAGGCCATCACTTTTGCTCCTGAGTAAATGCTCTTACTCAGATTATCAGATGTAAACAATTATAAGCTAATCACATCTGATAAGAACTCAGCAAAATTTTTCAAATTATTAAGAATATTTGAAATATAGATTTACATACACTATAAGTACTAATGAATCCTGCCCTACATTTATATTGTCCCTTAAGATATTAGCTGATGATTATAATTTCTAAATATTTATAAATATGTTGGGGGATTATGTGCTTTTTTTACTGATAGGATCAAGAAATTGTGGGTGGCGCCTATGCTCAGTGGGCAGGGCGCCGGGCCATATACCCAGGGTGGCGGATTTGAACACGGCCTTGGCCAAACTGCAACAAAAAAATAACCAGGCATTGTGGCAGGCATCTGTAGTACCAGCTACTCAGGAGGATGAGGCAGGAGAATCACCTAAGCCCGGGAGTTGGAGGTTGCTGTGAGCTGTGTGATGACATGGCACTCTACTGAAGGCGATCAAGTGAAACTCTGTATGTACAAAAAAAAAAAAAAATTGAGTACCACTATTTTAGCTTACCTGTAACTCATAAAACAAAATAATTTTGTTTTGTCAGCATAAAACAAAATAATTTTGGACACACACCAAGATGATGGCCAAGTAACAGCTTCCCTGCAACTGGGCACCATGAGTCTGGGGAGACAAGACTCCAGGCATCTCTGGCTGGTGGGATCTGCCTATAATCATCCCTTTGAGAATACAGGGAGTCAGAAAGGGACTTCTGGACCCCAAGAGGAGGACAAAAACAGTGGAAAACCGGCAAGTGGTTGTGTGT